>JAHPZR010040265.1:5000-10264 GCA_019787425.1 Platygyra sinensis | reverse complement strand
CTCACGAGAAACGTTTCCGCTGCGGATACAGAGAAGAGAACGCATCAAGTACACGAGCCACCAACTACATGAACTAGAAACAGCATTTAAAGTCAATCAGTACCCATCTTTGTCAGGGAGAGAACATCTAGCAAGAAAAATTGGAGTTACTGAGTCAAGAATTCAGGTGCATTCCTATTTGGGTGTTTTTCAGGTGCATTACTGTTTAGTTTGATGAAACTTTGACTGACTAATGTTTGAATTCTAAAGTAAATAGAGTCTACCAACTACCATTAAGTTTCTTCTAATGGGTAAGTTATAATACATTTGTTTTGCTTTTAACATAAGAGTTGAAGCAGCAACCCCCCGAGATGAATTCTTCTTCTTCGTATTCGCTTTTAAAATTTGTTTACCTCACCGGTCAGTACCGTCACTCCTTAGAGGTGCGCCCCCTCCTAAGAAAAATCCAGGATCCGCTCTTGGTTATGACATAAACTTGAATTTATGGCATGTCAATTAGTTAACTAGTTTTGTTACATAAACATCTGTGCAATACCAGGATTTCTTCTCTTACTAAAAAATCATTTCTTCATCGCACGCAGTGAAGATACTATTTTTATCTTTCACATGTGCGGATATTGGTGTTGCCATAGTTACTAAAATGATCACCATTGCTGTGGTTACATAATCCCTTAAAAAGTACTTAGATATGTTGCTGTATGATCGAAACATCATCGGTTCCTCCTCGGAAATCTTTGGTTATCTTCGGAAAATGTCCAAAAAATGTTCGGAAACGTTCGCCTTACCTTCGGAACAATTTTGGAAAATCTTCGGAAATCTTCGATAATCGTCAAAAACATCATTATTATGTTTATGTAATAAACAGAATATTACATGCTCGCTTGTGGAGTGCGCTCACTCGTGAGATATCGAGTTGAACACGAGAAGGCAAAATTTATATCCACGCGCGGTCATGTAATATCCTCTATATCTACTGAACCCTCTTGCTTAATTGAAATAAAAGGTTATTGTTATCTATAAAACATCAGCTGGCCCGAGTGTATTTTTCCAACATGCCGCTACTTCAAGGATAATGCGAACATTACGAACACGAACATTTGTCACAAACTATCTCCAAAGCCATGAACGGCTTTTCTCAAGCGTAGCCTTAGCCACAGCACTGCCTCCCCCTGGAACACTATCTAGCTAAAACCCTAAAACTAGCGAATTCCCTTGGCCCATCTACGAAAAACGATTTACGCGAAGTTTGCTGAAACATAATTCTTCGAGGCAATGAAAAAAAATGGTGCACCACATCCAACCAACGAAAAAAGGCTTTGTAATCGAACAAAGTTAATCCAGTGCTTATGATTAACGTTTTATGGTTTGTTTTGTGATATCAGTTTTCTACCCAATTCTTTAGATTTTCTAATCATCTGTCTTGGGCTGTAGGTGTGGTTCTCAAATCGAAGAGCGAAGTGCAAAGCTAGAAGGCACTCGACTGATGAAGCAGATTCAAGAACAAACGACCCAAATGACTGCACATGTCGACGGATTTCAGATTTTCTACCGAAAGTGATGGGACCTGGTATCTCAAGAATATTTTTTCCACCCGATCAATAAGATTGTTGCACGAAATGTGTCTAACGATAATACTTACTCTGAAATATAGACTGGGTTTCTAGGTTGACCCATTAAATCTACGCTATTCTCTTCCCAGAGAATTAGCTTTATGTTCGAAGTTGTTCTATTTGCATCTCGAGAGAGCTTTCTAAGAAATACATTTCCTAACCTACAAGGATAATGTTTCCCTCATTGCCCTATGTGTTTGGATGTTTAAACTATTCACGGCTAGCACTGGATATGAAATGACACAACCCAGAGAAGTTAAACCTATGTTAACATATGGCAAACATGTTAAGTGATAGATGTTATAGTGACTGAAGTGAGCTCTTTGTCTCTGTCAATGGAATCCTTGTAAACTTTGCTTCTTGGTTCTACCAAAAGACCAAAACAAGTAAATTGTTTGTACCTTCACTGATTCATGATATGCAGCTAATGATTACCAGTTAAGTTAATTTGTATGACAAATTTTTCAAATGCTGCTTACAATAATTGAACCTAATTTCTAAATTATTTTTTGAAAAAATTGTTCCTTATATACAGGAATTATAGCCCCATTTAAAATGGAACTTTAAAACTTGAATTTCAGATAAAATAGTTAACTGATAAGTAAATAACTTAAATCCATAAATTGATTTAAAGCTAATGAAAGCCAATAGTGGAACACAATTCTGATGTTAGTTGAATTGTTGAGGGGTTCGAGAGCTGGATGTGAGTAGAGTTTGGCGACGTTTTGAAGACACAACAAGTCATTATACTCAGAACATGATGTATCCATGGTAACTGTATTATGCCAGGCGTTTTTTAAGTTAAAATTTTCTTACAGTACTTGAAGATTCAGCTTTCAAGTAGTCGTTTTTACATAATTTAGAACAGTCATTTTAGATTTATAAGTTTTGCGTCACCGTTTTAGTGGATTTTTCTGCATGGTATTAGAAAAATCAAGAAATCGTAGTTGGCAAAACGAGGATGGCGCCTGTGGAATATCACGATGAAATGACTGCGTGAAATAACAACACCGCCTCCTGTTGTTTACCTCAAAAGAAACATGAATGGATGTATTATTATATTACGTGGCAGCTTTAACACCCTGAAGAAGGCAGTAATGCCGAAACGTCGGTTGTTTTATACCGCCATTAAGCGTCTTTACAGACTATTTTAACCTTTACTTATAGTTTAAAAGACGCTACGCAGTTTCTTCAATTCTATTCACTTGTATTATTATATTACCCTCTTAGTATTATTATCATTGTTTAAATATTCTTGAAGTTACAAAGGGGTTTAGGCGCCTCTGTAGAAAACAAAAACAAGCCGGTCAGAATAGCGTTAACATATGTCAGTAGTGGATGATGCTACATTTTAGGAAAGGGACTAAAACTAATAAAATGGTTACAAATTAGTGAAGCAAAACTTTAAAAAACAAACAAAAAGCAGGAAAGAAACAACAAGCAAACTTGAAACCAGTTTGTGGTTTTACTTGAAATTTATACAAAAACGTAAACATTAATCTTTTAGAGTATCCATAAACTTCACAAAGCAAACTTTTTGAGCATCATAATAAAGAGACCCCTAAAATCCTGTTTTGATTCGCTCGTGTGTGACATAATTTGAGCCTGCGTGCTTATTGTACCTCTGGACAATTTTCAAGATCTGTTAGTGACCGCATGAGCGGTCTATGTGAATAGCAGACGTGCAGCATTTTCAACAATGCTCAGACATACAGTGACTGTGGCTTGAATGATTTAACATGGATCATCCTACACTCCCCGATGTCGGTAAGAACTGTGAACTAATTTGAGACCAATATTTTGGCTGGCTGGGACAAATTTGGGTTCTCTCGGTTCTTCAAAATAAAATCGCATTCAAGTGAATGGGTATTTGTATTTACAAGTGCAGTTTTAACAATTGATTATTCAAAATGCTTTTAACGTTTCCAGCTTTCGATTGACCGTAATATGAATAATCGATCTGAATGTTCCTGATGCCATAGGTCCTGCAAACCTGAGACCTTTATGAAATTTACCACGGCAAAAAGACCAGTTGATTTGTGTGTGCAACTTGGCCACGTCCGATTTCTATTTGTTCGGTATGTAGCAGCTTAAAGAAAAATTATAATTTAAATATACATACGAGGAGCACTTTGACGGAAATTGTCTGTTTGTCTGCTGCAGATCAGACAAACACAAGGACTGAACGTGAGTTTTGAGTTACGTCTAGTTCCAACGTGCATGTAAAAGCGTGGGAAGCTCACCAAGAGATCGTGCAGCAGTGCTAGGGCTACATAAACAAATCACGTTCTTACTTCTTGCGATGACCGAGCACACTGTACACTTTTCATAAAATCACACATGCTGAAGTCGTGATGGCCCTCTTTAGGTTCACACCGCTTAAATCAGTTGGGAGGTGCTTATATCAATGGCAAACCACTTCCAAAAGAGATTCGGCACGAAATCCTCACGTTAGCCCTCCAAGGATTTCGCCCTTGTGACATAAGTCGTCGTTTACGGATCACTCATGGCTGCATTAGTAAGTTGTTGTCCAAGTATCGTAAAACTGGCTCAATCCAAGCTGGCGGAGAAAGTGTAGGCCGACCCCGAGTGATCACTCCTCGAATAGCACAGAGAATCATGGAGTACAGAAAGGAACAACCAGGTCTGTTTTCGTGGGAGATACGAGATCGTCTTGTTCAAGAAAGCCTGTGCAGTAAGGAAAGTCCTCCCTCTCTTAGTTCCATCAGTAGATTGTTGAAGAATAAAGATGAATTAAACACAGCGCCAGGAATTATTCGGCAACGTAACAGCAATTCCTACATGATTGCCAGTATCTTAAACCTACCGCCATCTAACGGGCAGTCTTCCACAGATAGCCATGGACAAATGCTAGCTGAACAGAAACAGACAGGTCAGTAAAAATATCAAATTTGCTTGCGTTTTTTAGTGATTCACAGATTTCAATTTCAGTTTATCTTAGATCCTTGTGGGGTTATTGAGAACCGTTAAATGGACACTAAACCAATCTTTACTTGATGTTTGTTTCCATTTTTTGAGAGGCAGTGCTCGAATTGTAATCAATTTCAGTTTTTTGTTACGAAAAAAACTAGAGTATTGAGGTCTTAATATTTATTTTTCAAAGCAATGTTGGCACTGTCCACTATGTGTAAAAATGGAGAATAGGCGCCAAAGGTAAAATCTTCATAGCACATGGTTGCATTATGTATGAGTTGATAACAGTCTGAAAACAATAGTCTAACAAAGACGAGTAAGTTCCTAAAATTTGCCATAGTGGCCCAATGATCTTTACATCATTTGTATGTTAAAAGATAATGTGTCAGAGGAAACTCATTTTGTTCAATAAAACAAAAAATTGTCTTGAAAGAAAACAAGATACATACACTTTCAAAATGTTGATGTGCACACAGAGTTCTGCAAACTGATTAACTCCTTAGAAGAAAGGTTTGATGTTTGTTTACTCCATTAGTAAAGCCTAGTTGCCTGGAATTTGAAATTTTACATACTTACAATCATTTTCATAACGCTTATTGATATTAATTGATTTAAGGTCAGGGAAATTATGTAGTGTTAGATGTTATACGTTCCAATACAAATGAAAACAGAATGTTGCATCACTGTATCACTCATGATAACATGCCATGGGAAGTCTAG
>JAHPZR010040264.1:10000-12273 GCA_019787425.1 Platygyra sinensis | reverse complement strand
GTAGGTAAGTTTTTGAAGCAGCGCAGAAAAATGGCGAAAGAAAAAAAAAAGGGGAGGGGTTTTTACTACTATAGCAGGCAAAGCTAGTCGATGGCGGTCCCTTTATGGCAATGCATAAACTAACAAATGAATTAAGTCCAAAAACAGTACAAGAAAGCCTTATTATCCGGCTATGGCGCCATCTGTTTAAATTGACAAACAAGAACGAAATCCAAAACAGTGTTGGTTTTTGGCCACTTTTTCACCTTGGTATTTCACGAAAATTTCTCATGGACCTGAAGAAATCTCACACATTTTTTTAACCTTCACAGTTTTGTTTTTCTCTGCTTCGGTCCCACGAAGGAGTTGAGATAGCTGGGGATCCTGCCAAATTGGCTTGCACGACAGAGCTCTGACAGTAAAGCACTGGCCTTATAAATTCAGGTAACTGCTTCCTTAAAGGGTCTAAAGAGCCCCTAAAATTGGCAAACAATTAACTCGATTATTTGTTTCATGCTCAACAGGCTCATGTGTTGACCTGTGCAAGCGTAATTAATTTTGGTCGCTTGTCACGTAGGTGTTGCACAGACGTTTCTCATGATCGTGAGAAAATCTCACTTATTTTCTTTTTTTTCTCACACTTCATGGAGTTCAATATCTGTATTTCGGTCCGATTAGGGATCATTTACGTAACACATGTACGTTTAGTTCTAAATTATGATTGACATGTGAAAATACTCAGTCGTATGGCGGGTGTTTAATTGCCATTATATAAACGTTCATTGCGAGGGCAAAGATCAGCTGTTTGGTCAGTGGACAGAGTGAACTACCGAAGCTCCTTTGAAACCCCACGCCTTTTGATTTCAATATGGCAAAGGTAAGGGAAATTTTAAATGTGCTTCTTAAATGCCAAATGTAAACTCGTTCTGAAAGGCGTAGCTTTTTACGTGTAATGCGAGCGTCCCGGCTTTGGAAGCCGACGAAAGCGAAAGGGTTTTGTAGCCTGCAAATTAATTGCAGCAATTAGACGGCAGGGAGCATCGCCAACGTTCAAGGAACTTTCATATTTTTCAGGTGAAATTCAGCCCCATTCAATTCTATTTTTTTTGTTGTTGTTGTTGTTTTTTTTTTTTTTTGAAGTCGTCATTTTTAGCTCGTGACTGCGTAAGCAATTGCAAGTTGCGTGTTGTAGTGTGTGATCAGATTATCAAGTCTAGGTATATTCCTAAAAAGTGACTGACTGGCCTGTTGTATAGCTTTTGTTAATTGACCAGTTTACTTACGACGTTTTGAAATTACAATTTTGCAGAATCAATTTCTACGAGAAAGTGCTTTCAGCAGTCTTATTACACCGATACGGATTTTTAATCTCTTTTAACCTCTACTATTTGACCTGGGACTCTATGCTTGCAGCGCTTATGTTGTTTATCTCGTACGTGTTGCACGCGTCGGCGGCAATTTTCAAAAACAGTATCTTAAGGACGTTCGCGCGAAAATTTTCTAACATTTATTTTTTTCTGAAAATTTTACCATTGAAAGATGACGAGTTAGTGATGTCAGAAATGTAAAAAAACTGGGGGGTCACGGACTTCGTTTCGGAGAGAACATGCCCGGAAAAACAACCAAATCTGAGTAAATTGGGCTTCGATTTCGTTAGCGACGAAGACCGAGGTGGCTGCAAGTCCTAAAATATTGCAGTTAGAGCTTTGAAGGGAAGTGCTCTCTGCCAGATATGGTTTGAATGGACCTATTAAGCGAATTTAGTAGGCTGGTGAGGTTCCTTAAGAACAAGTTCGCATTTAGCGACCATAGTTTCACGCCCCTTGCAGCCGCAAGATGGCAGGGTTCCATGTCCCGTGGACAGAAATCTTGAAATTTTTTTAACTTTCCACATTGATTTTTTGTTCATTTTTTGGACAGAGTAGAGATAATTGTAAATAAAATCCGTTTCTGAAAAGAAAAGTAGGGGTCACCGAACGTCCAAGATCGTTAAATCCAATCAAAGCTATAGCAATGGCCATCTGCCCTATCATTGTTCATTTTAGTACTTAGCGCGCGCGCTCGATGGATGACGTGGCATGTGAATTTGCGTGCGCAGTAAGGACGCGCAGAAACAATTAACGCGAACGTCCTTAATTTTAGGGAACAGCTCATTTCGTAAAGAAACAAGCCATGTACAATTTCATTTTACAGGAATGTTGTTGAACT
The DNA here is from genome assembly GCA_019787425.1 of Platygyra sinensis. Lineage (NCBI taxonomy): Eukaryota > Metazoa > Cnidaria > Anthozoa > Scleractinia > Merulinidae > Platygyra > Platygyra sinensis. Next base: position 10,086 of record JAHPZR010040264.1, on the reverse strand, counting down.
CTTATCGGTGAGGACGACTAAGTAAAATAAGAGCAGCGGCTGATATGTGCTAAAATTCGAGCAATTTCTAAACGCTGGAATCTGCT
>JAHPZR010040264.1:0-5000 GCA_019787425.1 Platygyra sinensis | reverse complement strand
GGACCACACCACCTGTACGCGTAGACGAGTGCAGTGACCACGAGGCCACCGATCAATTCAAGGCCACCTTAAATTGTCAAAAATGTAAGGTGGCCCAGAATCCTTCGTAGAGATATATTTAAACCTTGCATCTTATCATGCTTATTTAGTAAGATGAGAAGAATTCACCGTGTCGTCTTTTATAAGCCCCTAAAGTTGTAATTGTTTAGCTTTTTTTACTGGTGCTATGGTAACCTATAGCGTCGTGAAAATGATAACGTGTTTAACAAATGATTGAGCAATGTTTTGATACCATCAGTAATTGTAGCATCAACTGACAGAGTGATTAAAACGACCCATCAAAATTTTATTTTGAAGTGCTCTAAACTGGTTTAAGCCACTTTACAGCAAGTTTAGATGTCGGACGTCCGTCTTCGCATTGTCTGTTACTAACAGGCAGAAACAAACAAACCATAGAATGTAAAAAAATAAAAAATAAAACAAAACAAAACAAATGTTCAAACTGCATGCAACCACGAAGCGGCCGATGTCTTGAAAATATCTTTGTGACGCGTGGTTAAGAACTCTCAATTTTACTAAGTTTGCATACATGCATGGGCTCATTAGCCACCTTGTCACCAGAAATCGTGTAGATTTTTAAAGTCAAAATCTCCTTAAGAATTACAATTTAAAAATAAGCTTAAAATTTCATCAAACAGAAAATTTGCAAGATCTTTAAAGGGATCGATTTATTTCTTTTATCAAGTTTTATGATTTTACGGATAAGATAAAGGAGAAGTCTTCACTGGGAAGTCTTGGCGAGGGGTTCAAAAGACCTCTGCCCCTTAGATTTCTCGCAGAAACTGTACATATGCATCCATAATATGATTAATAAACGACAGAAGCTCTTTCACAACTTTAGGTTCACACAATGCCATATTAAAAAAAAAACCGCGCTAAGACGTCATAATTTCCCAAGAAGATTCAGCAAAATAAACAGGGTGGCTCGGAGGAAACTTGAAATCCTAAAATAGAAAGACTGAAACACTCGGCGTTCAAATTTGATTAACTAGAGAATTATCGAATTCAAATTACTGAAACAGTTAAACACAACTGTTTTTAGCCAAGATTACTTTTAACATGAATTTTACAGAAAGGATTTGCCCTGGTTGGCTCGAGTTTAATTGTAAATTCAAACAAGTCGTTAAACTTGAGATGACTTTACTAGATAACATTCAATAACTGATAACAAGAGGTTTTCGTGATCAGAGCTCGGGGAAAAACGCAGGCAACTACTAGAAAATGACCTAATGCCCCATATACATTACCCCTACATAAAGAACCGTTTACAGTGGTTAATCGTTCTCTTTTCTACTTAATAAGCCTCGGGTTGCGTTATTTCCCAGCCTTCCTTTAGAGCGCTGTAAGCGGATTGGAGAGCTCCTTCATTCCATCCGGTTAAGACTGAATATGCTTCACCAACTATAAAAACGTCTTCACCAGGAAATGGACGTTTGGCCCATTTCATTAGATCATACCGGCTTACTTTGGAACCCGCCTTTGTGGCATGCCTGTTGAATAGAACAAGTAGTGCGTGTTGTTAATAACGATTACAGCCATAGTTAATTGAGGAGAATTGATATGAAACATGGCCAAACTAACTCAAAATACCGTGAGTGAGGTCCTTAATTAAATTATTATTAACACTCTGTTTCTCAGGTATTTCATGTGTAGCGTTGTAATTGACAAATTCATCGGTCACACGTGGTAGATTGTGGTCAGCCATCTTAAATTCTTGAATAGTTAATTGATCACAGAATAAAGCCCTAATGCTAACGAGGTAAATATTGAAAAAAATATATTATTCTCAAAATAAGCTCCCAAAATAATCAACAATTGTTCACTGAAGTAGAGTGGAACAGTAAAATATTTTAAACTACTTAAATTTTCATGGCTTTCACCGAGATCGAGGTGACGATCGAGCTGTCTTAGCAATACCGCAGAAATTTCTCTTCTGCTGCTTGGAGGAAAATACTACTTTTTTAATCACCTCAGAGTTAACCGGCGATCAAAAGAGGTGATCATGAAAAGTGGTATTCAGACGTGTGACGTTTTTCAATCACCTCAGAGTTAATCACCTCAGAGTTAACCGGCGATCAAAAGAGGTGATCATGAAAAGTGGTATTCAGACGTGTGTAATAAAATTATATATATATATATATAAAAAACGATGTTAATGTTTTCGGGCCAAGAAGTAGATCAATAAGCCTTTTCATGGTAGCCATGTTGGCTTCCCACTGACATGAACAGTCCGGGATCGTTATCATTTTTGATAACCATGTGACGTCATATAATGGCGGCCATTTCAAAAATTGGGAATTTTCGTATTCACTTCGCTTTGCTCGTTATTTGTTCGATTATGCTCGGGTGTTTTACCCATAACTCTATTCGATAAGTACCAAGAAAGGAAGAGCCTCGCGTGTTTTGAAGATGGCGGCTGAAGACCAGCGTAAACGATGTAAAATGCTACTCGTAAAGTGAAACAGCGCTTGCAATTTTGCATACAGATCAGGTATGTTTTTCATTTTGTCATTAGATTTAAGTTGCTTGCAGATTTTTGCGACGATCACAAAAAATATGTCGTTAATCTTCACGCTATATACTTGCGATTTAATCTGTTTTTAGTGTTGTGCACGATCTGTGAAAAAAGTGCACGGGGTTGTTTTGATTTGCGATGTGCTGTTCGTAACGGCGGCCATATCTACATCTGTAATTGATGTGTTCATAGGTATTGAGATGGCGGATGCTGGTACCCATAGAATCAAAACAGCAAATTTATGTCGATTTTGTGGCAAGACTGCGTCTTCGATTCAAAAAGGACTTCTGCAAGACCTAAAGAAAAATTCAAGCTTGAATTCGAACGACATGATATCGACATTGAAGAGGACAGCGATTTTATTCATCCCCGCCGGCCTAATGTTTGCCTGACGTACGTGAGGTGAGGTATGTTTATCGCCTGAGACGGTCAATCGGCAAATGCATTAAAAGGTAAGTTGCCTATATTTTTGAGTCCAAGATTCAATGTCCACACATTCGTGGTCCTGAGATATTTTCAAGAAATGCCGGCCAACTAGGTCAGTTTTCTGGCACACCAGTCATTAATATAATGAAGCTTATCGTTGGATTCAGCGAGTGACAACAATGGGGTAACAGGCCTACGCACTCCTATCCGCGTGTAATAGCCGCTTTGGGAAGTTTTGCTCGAACTAGTATATCTCTAAGGATCTGCCCCTTTTGTATGGTACGATCTGGGGATCTTTGAATATTCATATCAAGACAATTGTTTTTTTTTAGTATCCGACTAGAACAATAACGTTCAATATTTTTGTTTCAATGAGCAGAAATAAAAGAAAACGGGGGCAGCTTTAGTGATAACTATTACTAGTATATCTCTAAGGATCTGCCCTTTTTTGTATGGTACGATCTGGGATCTTTGAATATTTCGCTAAGCAAAAATCCTGTGGTTTTGGAAGGACATAGGTCATATGTCAGGTTGGCTTCCGCTGCAATCAGCGTGAAATTTGTAGAGTTTGACACCTCTGTTTTGTGCCAGGTTTCTTCTCTCTCGGCTCGTTTGTATTGCCAGATATGTTTTAAGCTCTCTAAATGTTAGCTCTGGAGGAACAAATATCCGTGAACATGTTAGCTACTTGCATTTTACGTGTTACTACGCCGAGCCTGGCTGTTGAATTAAACTTGTACTGTTTGTTATCACGCAAACTAAACGAAATTAAGTTGCAGCTTTTCAAGATGTATTTACTGTTACTTTTCGTTTTTATTTACTACAGACTGTTGAACAAGCAGCTTCGCCCGCTACCAAGAAAATGAAGCCTGAGGGAAAATGGAAGCTATTATCATATTAGTGTCAATAAACAACGCTTTTGTGAACAGAATATTTGTTGTCTACCTTCGCTGTGTCATTTTACTCGCGGAACAAATATCACACGGTGTGGAAATTAAATTCGCAGTAACTTTGGACGAAGACAGTTTTCTTCCATACATTTCTGTTTTTATTCCATAATCCCATAACCTATTATGAAGCAAACCTAAATTTAATTCAATGACGCTGCATTGTGATGTTGTGAGTAGCCCCTTTCATCGCAGCGCCTCGTCGACCGGCATATTGAATTATACACTGTTGCTACCAAATAACGTCACGTGAACGAAATCCCATGCAACGATTGGTTTATGGTTTGTTTTGGTGAGGTTATCAAAAATGATAACGATCCCGGACTGATGAAGAAATACTTTGTTCAAGAACAGAACTCTGTTGTTTATCATATACACAGAGGAGCCGGTGTGCAAATGGTAAGCAAACATTCCTCTTATGGTAAGTTTCGTTCGGATTGGCCATTCACCATTTACTCATAAAACCTAATTTACCGAGTTCGACCTGATCAAAAGTTCTCGAAGGCGAATGCAAACTAAGAATTGCAAATGGCAACCACATTTTCCACTCGGCCGCTATTTCGGTTAGAAATTTTGAACTACCTTTCAGAATGCGAAATTTAAGTACATTTCGGAACTTTTCCTGTGTGACGAGGGAAAATTCCCATAACATTTGCATTCTGATCGCAATTTTGGGAGATAAATGGTAAGCAATTCTCATTTACCAACGAAGTCACAGAGCCATTTTCACAGACGGGCGTCTTAAGCACGCCCGTGTATCAAAAATACCAACATGGCTGCCGTTATTTAATGTGGAACAATTCCTCACCTAGCTACTTTCTCCCAATATTTGAACACCATATCCAGAGGCTCTGTAAGACTGCTCCTAGAAATACTTCCTGAATAGCTTTCTTTATCTCTGATTCAACACTGCTTTAGGCAGCTTGGAAAGCTCGCCCCACTTGACTGCGCATGCTCTCCAAGCGAATGCCAGCTGAAGAACGGCTTCGCCGTGGGGTCCTCTGCCACTAAAAGCGAACATAAACCATAGAAAGAGATTTCTACTAGCTAGG
>JAHPZR010040261.1:0-24155 GCA_019787425.1 Platygyra sinensis | reverse complement strand
AAATGCTAATTAACTATAATAACAAAAGGAAGCTTGACGATGTAAACTATTACAAAGCAAGTTTTAAATTAACATGATAAAGTCGATGATTAAGTGTCGGCTTTTCCCATTGAATATGGATGGCTTCTTTTATCTTAAAGTTATTAGAGCATAAAGTGCAGCAATTTCTTAAAATATCGATTTGTCTGCTACTATCCAGACCGTTTAGAATCTTGTACAAACGAAAAGTTTTAAGGTTTAAGGTAATTCCTTAGTATTGCATTGCGCATCCCTACTGCGCACGATTTTCGCGTCATCAGCGCGTGCACATGAGCGCGTGCACGTGCAAAACGTAAGAGATTTCCCTCAAACTAAGCTCGATAACGGAATAAATTCCTCTTTTCTCTTAAACGAGCACGGTGACCCCCGATTTTTATTTCAGGTATTTGCTAAGAACAGTCTAATGAAGAACATATTTGAAGAGGAAAAAAAGTTTGATAGTAGAACATAATTTTTTTTTGGAAAATAGTTCCCAACTGGGTGTATTTTGGCCAAGGCGAGGACTTGAGTTAATCACGAAACTGTCCGAAAAAGTGCAATATTCCCGCAACCAGGCGATCAAAAACGGCTTAAATGAAGCAATACTGCTTATGTCAATAAATGAGGCTTTACTCTTAAGACAAAACTTTGTGCCTTTCAAGTAACCAAGATTTAATTCTGTATGAAGGTGATTCGAACTTTTAACGCGCAACCAGTAAAAATACCCCATTTTAAGAGCCTGCTGACGCGTAAACAAGCACGGTGACCCCATTTTTTTATTGCATTTTTATTATGTTCATATTATGAATGTTCATTACGCCAAGTTTCAAAAAAAGTTTGATAGTAGAACAATTTCAAGGGAATTACCTTAAGTTAAAACATTCCAAAGCCGAATGTCTCCAGCATGCAAAGCAAATAGAAAAGGGTTGGTTGTTTCTAGAAACTTAAAAGATATGGTCTAGTAATTATGCAGAATTAACGAGAGTCTATTTATTTTAAGCATTTAGGGCTAAATTAGAAATAACAGAAATAACTGAAACAGTGAACAAGTAAGCAGGATTTAAGTGTTTTGTCGACCTTTCCAGTCCCACTGACGACAAGTAACGGCATCTGAGCAGAAAACTGATCATAATTGCAAAGATACATAAAGCCCCGATACGGTTGCGTGACAATTAATTCAGTGCCAGTTACATTGGTAAGTTCAAGTTCTTGCAGTCGCATGTTCGCTTCATGAAAAACAATAAATTAACCAAACTGTATGTCGGTATCTTATTATAAGACTGGGCCTGTTGGTTTTAACAAAATAAAGTCAAGAATAAAGCAACAGAACTCTCGGTACATGAAATATTTCTTGATTTAATTAGCTCGGTAATACGAAGATACCAAATTTGTTAAACCAAATTTCAGCTTCTAGTGGTAGCGGTGAAATTGACACATTTAAGACTTGCTAAGCCGAAAATCAATCAGCTATAGAGGCTTTTGTAAAGCGGAATGGGCCATTTACTCATAAGACGAGCGTGTATATATGCCTCAAGCTATGGTCGTAATGTTGGGATCCTTCGTAACTCGATTTCGGCGTTAAAACTGTCGTCGAGAAAAATTTCATTTAATGCAAAGTAGTCAACAGATCAAAAGCGTACCTTTAGTTCGAAAATCCCACTACAGGCTAAGATCAATGTTCTCTCCACCGCTGTATTATTGTCGCCAGGAATACCGACCTGTTAAATGCGCCTTGCAAGTGAATGCAAAACCCGGAAGTGAAGATGAAGTCAGGTAGCAAGATAAAGGGGATTGGAATCGAATGAGCCTTGATATATCATCTGGCCAGCGGTTTCAAAGTGAAATTCAAGGACCACGGCACTTGTACAGACATATTTGGCCGTCCGGTCAGCCTTTCAATTGGTTTAATACTTGAAGAAAGATTAGTCAGTCTACGAAGTAGACCTTAGCAAGGGTTTTCATAATGGAAGCTAACATTGCACATGTCCTCAGTTTCAGGTGTTCCGTTGCTTGGAAAGTTGAATGGGAACAGAACAACCTCAGGAGAGGGGGTACCCGAGAGAACTATAAATCAATAAATAGTTGTTGTGCGGTCTCCCAACTAAATGAACGTATGGGTTACCGCTCGTTTAACCCCGAACGCTTAGAAATACACAGTATTTTCGACTCGGGGTTGGGGGCTACCGAACGATGACACCCGTGCGAGTCTACCTTCCGCCTTGGTACAACAACAGGGGTCAAATGGCATGGATATACTTGTTCTGGCATGACTTAAAGTTTGTGTTGGTCTTTACTTACAGTCAAACTAAGTGAAGTGTACCCTCAAGATTGCATTAATGAACTGATTATGTAACTATCTAGGTTAGATATTAGCGACGGTTCTGTCAGATCGTATTTCAGAACCTCGTGCTTTTAGTAGTCGTCTGTCTGCGTGGGCTGTGTTCTGCGTTTTGCGAAGTTTATTGCGTTCATTGCGAAGATTTAATTTGGATTCTGCGTTAATAACTACTCAGGCGTACAGAGAGGACAATCGATAAGCACGTTTTACCTTTCCTAGTTTCATTTCGTTGCTTTTATTTGTAGTTTATTTATTTTGCCGTTTCCTGCGGCCGTGTTCAGGGACGTAGCTAGTAACAGGCCAACCGAGGCACTTGCCTCAGTCAATTCTTTGGCTTTTGTTGTTTATAGTCATCATAAACACTCTTAATACCTAGGAAGAGAACTCAACCATGGACTGATTGCCTCAGTCATAAGTTTTTCGTGGACATTGCCTCAGTCATAGTTTTTTTTCTGGCTACGGCCCTGGTGTTGTTATCATATCCGATTATTGTTCGTCTCAGTTTGTCCTTTCGTGTCGCTTAGACCAGATATGACTCAGATATTTTGCTTGTATTTTAGTTTGACGGTTTTGAGCATTGGTGTATTATTAATAAATCATTGGAAATCAACACAAAGTCCAGTGCTCTTGATCAGTACTTCGACGTCCTTTATTTAATTCTGAACTTGCGGTAATCGCGCCTGGAGTCAGTTACAGATTATTTGAAACTTGAACGGGAAGCGAATTCCCACATTGACTCTGTGACCCCCTTCCGCAGTATGATTTTATAAAGTCAGCGGTCAACCCACTGACAGACTGTGAACAATGACGTAACTGGCATTAGATTAAACATGAATCAGCTGTTTACCAGCGGTAAATTCGCGCGCTTTTTCTTTCTATCGAGCACCTCTCTATTTCGGATAATAACTCGCAGTTTTCTGAATGGCTTCCGACTGTTCTTCAACGCGGACTTCAAGCCCTTGCGTTGATTCGGATGTTTCCTGCTAGCAATCTACGCTTGTAAGAAATGAAATCCAATTCATTCGAACTAATCTCTCCGAGGCACACATTGTGAGGATTTCGGCTACGGATTTTTAGATGGGACGGAGGAACAAAAAGGAAGAGTTCATCGAGCAATTCTCATCATTGAATTCTACATGTTTTGTCCGCTCCAAAACAGATGTAAAGGGAAGATCTCAGAAATCACCCGAAAATGGTACGTTCAGGCGGGGGTACACCTGAATTTAAGTGAAATTTTGGTAAGTTTACAGAGAGCTTGAAAGGGAAAAAAGGGTTTTGGAACACCACCAGACAGTTGCCCGACCGCACAATGGTGTGGTATAATCCTTGTTATGGTAAGTATTCAGTCCTGGGTTTATGGACTTGGACATTTTTCAGCAAAATTATTTTTTGATGCCCAAGGACAGACCAGGATTTTTATTTAAAATAGAAGTGACCATTTCAGAACTTTGGTGTGGTATGGCTTCATGCCTAGTCTCAATATTTAATACAATATTATCCCATTTTCTTTTTTTTATCTACTAAAAGGTGTATAATTTCAGTGCACTGATAATTGATCGCATAAAGTGATACACTGATAATCCTCCATTCCTTGTGACAAAATTATAATACTCTCATCATTTAGAAAAATGTCTTCTGCTCATAAATATAAAGGGTTACACTTTTGGGACACCTGCATGTCCTAGCCAGAGTGCTTTCTAAGTTTGGTCCTCAAATTGGACTTTCTCTTTCTCACATTGTCAACTAATTAAACAAGCTCTATGTAACTGGAAATTTTGTGTACATATGCAAAAACAATATTCATTGTCACAAAAATTGATATAATTTGTAACAGTTAAGATGTAAGGCCTGGATTTCAAATTAATTAATGGAATATTTTAATTCTGATAACCTGGGTTACTGATATTTTTTACTGAGTATTCCAAAATAAACGAGAGATTCTTGAAGAGTGCACAAACAATTTTTCGGTAGTACAGTAAGGTACAACTGTACTGCACTATAATCCCAGGCTATGATACATACACATATGACATAAGTTGACACAGTACACAAAAAGCCCGACAAGTTCCAATGTAAATAACCCATATCTCTTCAGTTCCCAGTAAAAGAAACGAGTACAATTTTTGAGCCATGAACAAAAATGTCAACAACAACACAGAAGTAATCACATTCAAGCTTTCGTTTGCTGAATATATTATACGCTAAGAATCGTAAAGCTGCATTACTCGGAAAGCACAATCATTCGCGTTTCGATAAACGTTTAAGGTGGCTGAAAACAGTTTCCAGTACTTTCCAAGACTCACATGTACAGTTTGATGGGCCATTACAACCACTCTATACCAGTTGATGCCAAAGTCATGGTATCAACAAACTGCCCAATCATCGGGGAACAAGTTGCTGTTAGTTTTGTGGCACAATAGATTACCAAAGCAACAATATGACCTGCTAAAAAAACACCCTTAATTTTAGCTTTAAGCGCTTATAACTCAAAAACGAACTCGGTGACCCCCATTTTTTATTATCGAATTGTAATCAGCATGATAAGATGCAACTTTTTGCAAAGTTAAAAAAAATTCTACGAAGGGGGTTCAGAGCCACCTTAAATTTTCGAAAATCTAAGGTGGCTCTGAACCCCCTTCGTAGAATTTTTTGAAACTCTGCAAAAAAATGGATCTTATCCTGTTGATTACAATTCGATAATAAAAAAATTGGGGTCACCGAGCTCGTTTTTGAGTTACAAGCGCTTAAAGCTGAAATTAAGGGTGTTTTTAGCAGGTTATAGTGTTGCTATGGTAACCTATTGTGTCACGAAAATAATACCAACGTGTTTACCAATGATTGGGCAGTTTTTTGATACTATGATTGTAGCATCAACTGATGAAGAGTGGTAATAATGACCCATCAAAATCTACGTCTTGGAAAGTGCTGGAAAATGTAAAGTGGCAGGATATATAGAGGAAATAGCTTCATATATCAGTCTGCGTCTGTAGGACTGATCGATCACACGTGGACTCCTCTTCACTCTGGGTCTCGATCGCAAAAAAACTCACGTTTTTATCGTCTTCATCGATCATCATGCGCTGGCAAGGTAATCCGAAGAATTGTGGAGCAGAATAACATTCAACGTTCAGCATTTACATCGAATAGAAGAAAGAAATTCCAATTTTAACGAATCTTCGATTGCCTCTCCAGAGGTCCGAACAGCACAAGAGTTCGTGAAAACTGAAGCATATTGTAATATTGACCCATGATGCAGTTCGGCGCGTGTCCAACCTCCTCTGGGTAACGGCAGGTTAAAAATTTTCGCAACTTTACAGCTGATGTGGACCCGCCTAATATAATTCATTCTGATCGTTCTTAGTTGCAGGACAAATTATCTGCTGGTCACTGTCAAGATTAGGGTTGCGAGCCTCTCTTGGGTCCGCAATTAACCACTGGATGACTGAAGGAGAGTTATAAGAGGCGACTGGTCGAAGAATTGGTCGTCGCTCATAGATCTACTCATGAGACTGCTGCACCCCTTATTTATTGATCTTTTCGGGGAAATCTGATATCCTCCAAAACGCATTTACAATCAATTCTAACTCGCAACATGGATTATTTCTTACAAAGAAACAGTATTCAACAAGAGATATGGAAATAGGATACTAACCTTGAGTATACGATTCATCTTGTTGTTTCCACCACACAAGACAAGACAAGACAAGACAAGACAAGACAAGACAAGACAAGACAAGACAAGACAAGACAAGACAAGACAAGACAAGACAAGACAAGACAAGACAAGACAAGACAAGACAAGACAGACAAGACAAGACAAGACAAGACAAGACAAGACAAGACATCATCGAAGTTATTGTTAGCATTATAGGCTATTTCACTTAGTGTTATCACTAAATCACGAACAACAATGCAAGAACCAAAAGTCGGAACAACACCATTTTTGCAAATGTGTAACATCCGCCATTCGATGACAGAAGGCTATCCGTTATTTTCCTTCAAAACAATAATGAGCTCTTCGAAATGAGTTGCCGAAAGTTTTGTTTAAAAAGTCGAAGAAATGTGCCTGAAACATATTTCCACCCTCAGTTAGAAAGAAAACCAACCTGATGGTTTGCAAATAGAAGAAAATCTTGGCAAATCCAAACGCCATTTTTTCGCTTTTTGAAACAAGCTGCGTAGCGCAGTTTTTACCGGATGTGACGTCACTTTTTGTTGGATGATCCAGATACCAAAATTTCAGGAGTCTTCTGCCCCTCCCCTGGGTTCATCTTATAACAGTTTTAACAACGGAATAACACATATATAATTCATTTTATTATGTTTCTTTACCAGTCTATAAAGTTCCTTGGAGACTCCAAGCAATTCCGATTAACGTAAACCTCCCTCTCCATGCTCCTAATATAATTTGGTTCTCTACTGCTTCAATTCAATAACACCCGGAACAAGGATAAGAGTTCCTCATACCTGGGAGTGTATCTGAATCCTTTCTCACTCTTAAGGGCTTCTTTCACTTTACCACTCAATGCTTCGTAATTATGCCAATGTTCATTCAATGCCTCCAGGACTTACCTTCTCTCTGTTTTCAGTGTTAGGTTGTGTGTGAGTATAAGAGGGTAACAATTACGTTTAAAATAAAACTCTCTCTCGTACCCAATCCTCTGGCGAGGGATCTAAAGAGGCCGAATAAACTTGGTGGCGCAGTACTCTTTTTTATGTATTCACCAAGACCGACGTGGTTTTTGAAGCCATTTTAAGAACCAATGAGAAAGGGGGGATCAGCTATCTCCTACCGTAACATGTCACATGGTTATGGACCAATGAGAAGTTGGGGGATGGGAGTATTCCTAAAGTAACAACCTCTTACTAACCGAGTGCCATGCGACCCATATGGAGCAATCAGAGAGCTCCGTTTCTGCAGACCATCACTGAAACCAAGCGATACAAACTCGTTTTCCACAAAAGAGTCGTGGACCCCGAGTCATTCCAATCCTACCTCTACGGCTACACTCCAGTCCATCTGGATGACGTAGACACAGAGAATGTGGACACTTTATTAAATTTATAAATAGTTTAATTCCCTGCTGACCGGCGCGTCCACGAACTGATCACCTTCGGGTGGAACAGGGTCAGTAGGGGTAACTGTAAAAAATCAAGTCTGGACGAAATTAAAATAATTTTGAATTTTAAAATCGTGTGTTTGTTTCTTTTTCTCTATTTTCTCTTCGATCTAAGACACGTGGTTTAAATCTATGTTTTGATTGGTCCATTTTGACGACGTCGCCCATTTTAAAATAAGTCGACCGTTTTGGTCTGGTGAGCAAAATCCAGCCTTCTAATTGGTCCATTCAAAAACTATTACGCTCTGATGGGCTGAGTGCAACACTCTCTACTATTACCACTATCATACAAAGGAAAGACTTCGCGTATTGTGCAATCTCGTTTCAGATAGGGTGTATGACTGGGAACGATCTCAGCGAGTTGAGTAGTTAATTTCAGTGATCAAGGCGTAGCGATCATACACCTTGGAAATGGTCAAACCTGTAGTTGTTTCTGTTGCACCCTTAAGCCACGACACACATTAAACAAGAACACATAACATAATTTGAAGAGATTTCAGTGTGCCCAGTATAACCAGAATGATTTCTAAGTTGTGTTTAAGATTTTTTTGTCATGATGAACCAACAGTTACTCGCGAATATCGAATATGGGTCAGTGTCAGATATTGAAAACATTCTCACGTAAGAACAAACCGGCTTTGTTGTTACCGCAAGGGGTCTAGGTACCAAACTGGCGCCGGTAGTGGGGTTGATATCATCGGAAGTAGTCGTCTTACGTCAAAGACGTAAAAAGTTCAAATCAAAAAGTGGTAGCGGTCACCTCCGAGGGGTGGTCCATCACCACAAGTTCCAACTAAGGTGACTTGAGAAACAAAAGTACGGCGAAGTGGTCGTACAGGGAGGTTCGCCTGTGGAGTTCTTCATCGAGTTAACCGTATTGTAACTAACAATACAATTTGGGTGCCAAAATATAGTTTCATAATGAATGGAACTAGAAACATTAAGCTTAGAAACGAATTAACCTTTTTTCAACCTTAATTTTATATTGTTTTCTTAAATAGAGTTACAAGAGTTCCTTTCCCCCGCAAATAGTTCTACAACTTATTGAGGCGGAGGCAAGAGTTCATGTTAAAAAAGGAAAGAGAAGAAAAATTATGGTATTATAACTTTTCGGGGGCGTTTTTATTTTAGTTGCCTATACTTTGGGGGTACCGGGGTACTTAGTAAAACAATTATTCCACACACGCTTTTTGCATATGAGGTGATTATAGCCAACTCGGGACGTCGTTAGCTATCATGCTTATTTAACAATAATGTTTCACGAGCGCGTGTTGGATATGTAGCTCAAAACAAGTGAATTTGTTTGGGGACTGAAACACTTCAAAGTAACCCGGCACTGAACACAACATGGCCGATCTAAAAGCTTGTGGTCACTGAAATGCGGGTGTGGAAGCCTCTGATATTTTATTTTAGGTTCGATCTTCGGTGAGACGGTAACGACAAGAACATTTCTAGTTACAATGTCTACACTACCTTAGTTTGAAACATTCAAAATGTCGCTCAATCCAACTATTCAATCCGTATTTGTAATTTAACGAATTCAAACACTATAATAGTAACACAATTCAATATTAATTGTGCAGTTAAGAGAATTTGTCATGCCAGCTGGCATGTTTGTTGGTATAATAGCCTTTAAGTTCTAGTTCCTTTCTTGCAGTGACGAACACTTGTTTTATCTTATCTGAGTAGAGCGAAATATAAGTTTTGGGTTCTAATCCAATGTTAAGCACTTTTAAATAATCATACTGACGGTAATATCCCAAGGATGACTAGGCTCGATTTCCGCCCCTCTCTCGTGTCTGGTCTACCCTCCCCGAGAAGAACATTCGGGGGAGGAGCGCGGGCTCATCAGTCCCGAAAAGCGGCTGGTAATCGAGCCTAAAAGATGACTTGACCACAAACTCTAATGGCCAAGACTCGATGTATCTTGACTGATCAACAGACCATTCCATTCGCTCTCTTATAAACTTTGGATATCCATGATATAACAATGACAATTCAATGAAAATAACGTCCTCTAAATATCGTAAACAGATCTGGTTGAGATACAAAGTGGAATGCTGCCTTTATACTGTTAAGGACGTTCGCGCCCAAAAACTTCCCACGCACAGATTTTTTTAAAACTTTAACTGCAGGTAGAAAATGATAAGATTAGATTAAAAACGTAAAAAAATCGGGGGTCACCGAACTCGTTTTGAAGATAAGACGCAGCCCGGACCATAGCATTTCTAGGATTTCCAGTCATTCGAGGCGATTCTGACCGGATTCATTCTTATCGGCATATATTTAAGTTGAAGAATCATATCTAAGTTATGTGTACTTAAAACAGCATATATAGGCCTATTTGATAGATCTTTGCTGCATATGTCATTAAATCAGCTAGAATTAGCCTTAAAAATTACAACTTCTAAGTTACGCACACCTGTATCCACGTACCAATTCGGCCCTATTTGAATAGTATATGAGAAATAATTAAAACTTCCCACGTACAGATTTTTTTTGTTTTTTAGTATAATGGAAGGAATCAGAAAAGGAAGTGATCTGCCGAAAAAAAAGTGGGGGTCACCGAGCATCCAACAAAAATATTCGCACACAAAGTTAACGCAAAGGTCATCAGCCCTATATTTTGTTGAGTTTTCGAATCCGTGCGCGCGCTTGAAAATGACGTGGCACGCGCGTGACCAATGAATAGCGTGCGCACTAGAGATGCGCAGTAGCAATGGGCGCGAACGTCCTTAAATAAGCTTCTGCAATTTTTTTTAATCTACAAAAAATGGCCGATACTTATTAAAAACCATCTTAAAACAAGCGAAGTCTCCAAATACCTTCTTATGCGACATCCTCATTAAGTAAAAAAGGCTAATTTGTGCCCTCTCCAGGTTCAGCTCTTGAGCCTTTGAAAATAGAAACCTTACGTCTCTTTACGTATGTCGAGAACAAAGATAATCCCTGCTTTGTTTTTTTCTGACATATCTTTATGTCCTCTAACGCAAAACGTAATAGTTTCCAAAGGCAGCAATGACGCTGTAAAAGTGATAGTTGTCGAATGTGATTATGAGCTCCTTAACAAAGCCTGTTTCTGACATTCCAATTTCCATCCGGATTGTTGCGTTTATACTGTGCAGTTGGCAGTGCATTGAATTATTCTGCCAATAACCATAAGTAGATAACAGTCCAACTACAAATCCATCAACGTCAGGCCTTAACTTCAACTTAAAGTCCTTGGGAATCCAACCATACAACCTGTTATAGATTACGTTGTATTCAGCATTTCTCCTTGGTTTTCAATGAACTGTACAACCTCAGCCCATGGGTTGTCAGTATCTTGTTTACCACTTTGCTGAATATTTTGGCCAAGTACATTGAAGTAATTCCGTCTCTGTTAGGGAAATTTATATCTAACTGATGGAGAATCTTATCTTTGAATATCTCTTCGATGAATCTCGTCAGGCCGCGAGAGGCTGCCAAATGGTATAGAGTCAGTTCGGCCTTCCTGGAGTCACAAACAATTTGGAAGTCATGCGTCTATCGTTCAAGATTTAGCCATACGTTACCACCTGCATGAAGTATGGCCAGCGTCAGGGCGTCATGTCCCTGTGAACTCAATAAGGATACATTAGCACCATGTTTAATGAGGCTGCGTACAGCCACCATGTTAGCTCCTCGGTGTAAGGGTGTAAATCCTTCGGCATCTAAACAAGCATCAATGACTATATTTTAATCGATGGTTTTCAATAGCGGTAACAACAGAACTCTTCAGTGACGTACATTTAAGATCGTCGCATTCTCTTCGTTCAAATAAGTTAACATTTGCCATGCTTGGAGGCTGTTAACACAGTAAGTGAAATACAGACAAATTGAACTGCTTTCCACACTTGATAGTAACTGAAGCATTGAAGTGTTGAAGGACCACATCCAACAAATACCCACCATTGTGAAGATAAGCTATAAGCGGTGTCCTTCCTAGATCATCTTTACAGGTAAGGCTGGCGCCTCTTAACAACAAGAGTTGAGCTATATATGACTGGTTATTTGTAACACATTTCTTAATCGAAGAACCATAGTTGAGAAGAAGGTAAACCGTGCAACCATTTCGTGATCACTTAGTGCTTCCCGCAGCTCATCCAAGGACTTTCCTAAAATAAACATCGATTCCTTTCTCCTATGCGTAGGCACAGTTCTTTTTAACAAATTGGCGTCAGTTTTTTATGCGTCTGTCCTGTTATTGATCATGAATTTCGTCATCACATTGTGAAAGTAGCTGTGGATCCACGAGGCGATAGCCGAGTGGATCCGCAGACTACTTTGACAATTTTATGACGAAATTCATTATCAATAACAGGACAGACGCATTAAAAACTGACATCAATTTGTTTTTTACGATAACAAATTGTCGAATTGCCGGCTCTCGCTCGCTGACGCGTCGCACGAATTTTAAATTCATGTGTCTGTCCGCATATTGACAATAAAAATTAGCCAATGAGCGGGCGTGAATTTCTGCAGTTATCGTAAGAATTCCATTTTCGACCGCAACTTCTAGAGGTGTCTTCCCAGACTTATCATGTATCTCAAGTTTCGCTTTTTTTCTGTAAAAGGACGTTGACGGCATCCGCCGGTTGTCAGTTTGTAATGTAAACTTCTCAAAAGCCTTAGGGTGGGGGTGGCGGGTTAATAGCCTGGGGGTGAAGGGGGGGAAAAACAGGGAGATTGTAACAGCTTCACTCTGTCCCGTGTTCACGACCTTAGCTGCTCTAGTAGCGGCAACACCTCATTGGTCTAAGGGAAAATAGAGTTCATCACAGCATAGCAGAGCGTTGACAACTCGACTGACAGAAGGATGTATTTTCAGAAGATCTGCCATGCAAATTTTTCCAGCTCCAGCCCTTTGAATGATCTTAAATAGATTTTCGGTCCAAATGTACTTGTTCTTTCTGCCGAAATCACGGGCTAAAATATTAAATTAAAATTAACACCTCAAAGACGGCACTCATCTGAACTTGCAGGCTTTGCCGCTTTTTCTGGAGTCAGAGAAGAGTTCTTTCGTCCCATACTCGTTCAACTCAGCTTAGTAACTGCATTGAATCAATTTCGTGAGCAACGTTCACTTGAAGACATTGAATTAAAATGTCTCGAAATTCGCAACTGCGCAGGAACACGCAATCGATATCATATTTCCCTTGAGTGAGTGAGTGAGCGAGGGAGTATTTAAGAACTTTATTAAGTAATGATCCAGGTAAGAACTGTTCCATTTTCTATTGTTCTGCGGCAATAAGCTTTCCTCAAATTAAAACGGTTGTGTTTTGAGACCAAGAATTTATCAACTGATGGAAAGCAGGTTTATGAAATAAAATGTATTTAAAACTCTATTCTGAAAGGTAGTTTTCTTTGTGTTTAAACTTTTCAACCAATCACAACAGTCGTAAACAAAGACAATGAAAGCCTCCAATTTTTCAATGTTCCCCACATAGGATTACTGTGGTAGGAGTCCCTGATATTACACTAGGTTCGATCCTCGGTGAGACGGCAACGACAATAAAGTTCTAGGAGCGATCTGTACACTACTTTTAGATTGGAATATTCAAAACGTTACTTACTCGAACTATCTAATCCGTCCTTGTAATCGCATGAATTTAAACACCTTAGGGCGGGGGTACACGTGAAGGCTGCTTTGACGTCACTTAACACGGCCTGACGAGATTCATCGAAGAGATATTCAAAGATAAGATTCTCCATCAGTTAGATATAAATTTCCCTAACAGAGACGGAATTACTTCAATGTACTTGGCCAAAATATTCAGCAAAGTGGTAAACAAGATACTGACAACCCATGGGCTGAGGTTGTACAGTTCATTGAAAACCAAGGAGAAATGCTGAATACAACGTAATCTATAACAGGTTGTATGGTTGGATTCCCAAGGACTTTAAGTTGAAGTTAAGGCCTGACGTTGATGGATTTGTAGTTGGACTGTTATCTACTTATGGTTATTGGCAGAATAATTCAATGCACTGCCAACTGCACAGTATAAACGCAACAATCCGGATGGAAATTGGAATGTCAGAAACAGGCTTTGTTAAGGAGCTCATAATCACATTCGACAACTATCACTTTTACAGCGTCATTGCTGCCTTTGGAAACTATTACGTTTTGCGTTAGAGGACATAAAGATATGTCAGAAAAAAACAAAAGCAGGGATTATCTTTGTTCTCGACATACGTAAAGAGACGTAAGGTTTCTATTTTCAAAGGCTCAAGAGCTGAACCTGGAGAGGGCACAAATTAGCCTTTTTTACTTAATGAGGATGTCGCATAAGAAGGTATTTGGAGACTTCGCTTGTTTTAAGATGGTTTTTAATAAGTATCGGCCATTTTTTGTAGATTAAAAAAAATTGCAGAAGCTTATTTAAGGACGTTCGCGCCCATTGCTACTGCGCATCTCTAGTGCGCACGCTATTCATTGGTCACGCGCGTGCCACGTCATTTTCAAGCGCGCGCACGGATTCGAAAACTCAACAAAATATAGGGCTGATGACCTTTGCGTTAACTTTGTGTGCGAATATTTTTGTTGGATGCTCGGTGACCCCACTTTTTTTTCGGCAGATCACTTCCTTTTCTGATTCCTTCCATTATACTAAAAAACAAAAAAAATCTGTACGTGGGAAGTTTTAATTATTTCTCATATACTATTCAAATAGGGCCGAATTGGTACGTGGATACAGGTGTGCGTAACTTAGAAGTTGTAATTTTAAGGCTAATTCTAGCTGATTTAATGACATATGCAGCAAAGATCTATCAAATAGGCCTATATATGCTGTTTTAAGTACACATAACTTAGATATGATTCTTCAACTTAAATATATGCCGATAAGAATGAATCCGGTCAGAATCGCCTCGAATGACTGGAAATCCTAGAAATGCTATGGTCCGGGCTGCGTCTTATCTTCAAAACGAGTTCGGTGACCCCCGATTTTTTTACGTTTTTAATCTAATCTTATCATTTTCTACCTGCAGTTAAAGTTTTAAAAAAATCTGTGCGTGGGAAGTTTTTGGGCGCGAACGTCCTTAACAGTATAAAGGCAGCATTCCACTTTGTATCTCAACCAGATCTGTTTACGATATTTAGAGGACGTTATTTTCATTGAATTGTCATTGTTATATCATGGATATCCAAAGTTTATAAGAGAGCGAATGGAATGGTCTGTTGATCAGTCAAGATACATCGAGTCTTGGCCATTAGAGTTTGTGGTCAAGTCATCTTTTAGGCTCGATTACCAGCCGCTTTTCGGGACTGATGAGCCCGCGCTCCTCCCCCGAATGTTCTTCTCGGGGAGGGTAGACCAGACACGAGAGAGGGGCGGAAATCGAGCCTAGTCATCCTTGGGATATTACCGTCAGTATGATTATTTAAAAGTGCTTAACATTGGATTAGAACCCAAAACTTATATTTCGCTCTACTCAGATAAGATAAAACAAGTGTTCGTCACTGCAAGAAAGGAACTAGAACTTAAAGGCTATTATACCAACAAACATGCCAGCTGGCATGACAAATTCTCTTAACTGCACAATTAATATTGAATTGTGTTACTATTATAGTGTTTGAATTCGTTAAATTACAAATACGGATTGAATAGTTGGATTGAGCGACATTTTGAATGTTTCAAACTAAGGTAGTGTAGACATTGTAACTAGAAATGTTCTTGTCGTTACCGTCTCACCGAAGATCGAACCTAAAATAAAATATCAGAGGCTTCCACACCCGCATTTCAGTGACCACAAGCTTTTAGATCGGCCATGTTGTGTTCAGTGCCGGGTTACTTTGAAGTGTTTCAGTCCCCAAACAAATTCACTTGTTTTGAGCTACATATCCAACACGCGCTCGTGAAACATTATTGTTAAATAAGCATGATAGCTAACGACGTCCCGAGTTGGCTATAATCACCTCATATGCAAAAAGCGTGTGTGGAATAATTGTTTTACTAAGTACCCCGGTACCCCAAAGTATAGGCAACTAAAATAAAAACGCCCCCGAAAAGTTATAATACCATAATTTTTCTTCTCTTTCCTTTTTTAACATGAACTCTTGCCTCCGCCTCAATAAGTTGTAGAACTATTTGCGGGGGAAAGGAACTCTTGTAACTCTATTTAAGAAAACAATATAAAATTAAGGTTGAAAAAAGGTTAATTCGTTTCTAAGCTTAATGTTTCTAGTTCCATTCATTATGAAACTATATTTTGGCACCCAAATTGTATTGTTAGTTACAATACGGTTAACTCGATGAAGAACTCCACAGGCGAACCTCCCTGTACGACCACTTCGCCGTACTTTTGTTTCTCAAGTCACCTTAGTTGGAACTTGTGGTGATGGACCACCCCTCGGAGGTGACCGCTACCACTTTTTGATTTGAACTTTTTACGTCTTTGACGTAAGACGACTACTTCCGATGATATCAACCCCACTACCGGCGCCAGTTTGGTACCTAGACCCCTTGCGGTAACAACAAAGCCGGTTTGTTCTTACGTGAGAATGTTTTCAATATCTGACACTGACCCATATTCGATATTCGCGAGTAACTGTTGGTTCATCATGACAAAAAAATCTTAAACACAACTTAGAAATCATTCTGGTTATACTGGGCACACTGAAATCTCTTCAAATTATGTTATGTGTTCTTGTTTAATGTGTGTCGTGGCTTAAGGGTGCAACAGAAACAACTACAGGTTTGACCATTTCCAAGGTGTATGATCGCTACGCCTTGATCACTGAAATTAACTACTCAACTCGCTGAGATCGTTCCCAGTCATACACCCTATCTGAAACGAGATTGCACAATACGCGAAGTCTTTCCTTTGTATGATAGTGGTAATAGTAGAGAGTGTTGCACTCAGCCCATCAGAGCGTAATAGTTTTTGAATGGACCAATTAGAAGGCTGGATTTTGCTCACCAGACCAAAACGGTCGACTTATTTTAAAATGGGCGACGTCGTCAAAATGGACCAATCAAAACATAGATTTAAACCACGTGTCTTAGATCGAAGAGAAAATAGAGAAAAAGAAACAAACACACGATTTTAAAATTCAAAATTATTTTAATTTCGTCCAGACTTGATTTTTTACAGTTACCCCTACTGACCCTGTTCCACCCGAAGGTGATCAGTTCGTGGACGCGCCGGTCAGCAGGGAATTAAACTATTTATAAATTTAATAAAGTGTCCACATTCTCTGTGTCTACGTCATCCAGATGGACTGGAGTGTAGCCGTAGAGGTAGGATTGGAATGACTCGGGGTCCACGACTCTTTTGTGGAAAACGAGTTTGTATCGCTTGGTTTCAGTGATGGTCTGCAGAAACGGAGCTCTCTGATTGCTCCATATGGGTCGCATGGCACTCGGTTAGTAAGAGGTTGTTACTTTAGGAATACTCCCATCCCCCAACTTCTCATTGGTCCATAACCATGTGACATGTTACGGTAGGAGATAGCTGATCCCCCCTTTCTCATTGGTTCTTAAAATGGCTTCAAAAACCACGTCGGTCTTGGTGAATACATAAAAAAGAGTACTGCGCCACCAAGTTTATTCGGCCTCTTTAGATCCCTCGCCAGAGGATTGGGTACGAGAGAGAGTTTTATTTTAAACGTAATTGTTACCCTCTTATACTCACACACAACCTAACACTGAAAACAGAGAGAAGGTAAGTCCTGGAGGCATTGAATGAACATTGGCATAATTACGAAGCATTGAGTGGTAAAGTGAAAGAAGCCCTTAAGAGTGAGAAAGGATTCAGATACACTCCCAGGTATGAGGAACTCTTATCCTTGTTCCGGGTGTTATTGAATTGAAGCAGTAGAGAACCAAATTATATTAGGAGCATGGAGAGGGAGGTTTACGTTAATCGGAATTGCTTGGAGTCTCCAAGGAACTTTATAGACTGGTAAAGAAACATAATAAAATGAATTATATATGTGTTATTCCGTTGTTAAAACTGTTATAAGATGAACCCAGGGGAGGGGCAGAAGACTCCTGAAATTTTGGTATCTGGATCATCCAACAAAAAGTGACGTCACATCCGGTAAAAACTGCGCTACGCAGCTTGTTTCAAAAAGCGAAAAAATGGCGTTTGGATTTGCCAAGATTTTCTTCTATTTGCAAACCATCAGGTTGGTTTTCTTTCTAACTGAGGGTGGAAATATGTTTCAGGCACATTTCTTCGACTTTTTAAACAAAACTTTCGGCAACTCATTTCGAAGAGCTCATTATTGTTTTGAAGGAAAATAACGGATAGCCTTCTGTCATCGAATGGCGGATGTTACACATTTGCAAAAATGGTGTTGTTCCGACTTTGGTTCTTGCATTGTTGTTCGTGATTTAGTGATAACACTAAGTGAAATAGCCTATAATGCTAACAATAACTTCGATGATGTCTTGTCTTGTCTTGTCTTGTCTTGTCTTGTCTTGTCTTGTCTTGTCTTGTCTTGTCTTGTCTTGTCTTGTCTTGTCTTGTCTTGTCTTGTCTTGTCTTGTCTTGTCTTGTCTTGTCTTGTCTTGTCTTGTCTTGTCTTGTCTTGTCTTGTGTGGTGGAAACAACAAGATGAATCGTATACTCAAGGTTAGTATCCTATTTCCATATCTCTTGTTGAATACTGTTTCTTTGTAAGAAATAATCCATGTTGCGAGTTAGAATTGATTGTAAATGCGTTTTGGAGGATATCAGATTTCCCCGAAAAGATCAATAAATAAGGGGTGCAGCAGTCTCATGAGTAGATCTATGAGCGACGACCAATTCTTCGACCAGTCGCCTCTTATAACTCTCCTTCAGTCATCCAGTGGTTAATTGCGGACCCAAGAGAGGCTCGCAACCCTAATCTTGACAGTGACCAGCAGATAATTTGTCCTGCAACTAAGAACGATCAGAATGAATTATATTAGGCGGGTCCACATCAGCTGTAAAGTTGCGAAAATTTTTAACCTGCCGTTACCCAGAGGAGGTTGGACACGCGCCGAACTGCATCATGGGTCAATATTACAATATGCTTCAGTTTTCACGAACTCTTGTGCTGTTCGGACCTCTGGAGAGGCAATCGAAGATTCGTTAAAATTGGAATTTCTTTCTTCTATTCGATGTAAATGCTGAACGTTGAATGTTATTCTGCTCCACAATTCTTCGGATTACCTTGCCAGCGCATGATGATCGATGAAGACGATAAAAACGTGAGTTTTTTTGCGATCGAGACCCAGAGTGAAGAGGAGTCCACGTGTGATCGATCAGTCCTACAGACGCAGACTGATATATGAAGCTATTTCCTCTATATATCCTGCCACTTTACATTTTCCAGCACTTTCCAAGACGTAGATTTTGATGGGTCATTATTACCACTCTTCATCAGTTGATGCTACAATCATAGTATCAAAAAACTGCCCAATCATTGGTAAACACGTTGGTATTATTTTCGTGACACAATAGGTTACCATAGCAACACTATAACCTGCTAAAAACACCCTTAATTTCAGCTTTAAGCGCTTGTAACTCAAAAACGAGCTCGGTGACCCCAATTTTTTTATTATCGAATTGTAATCAACAGGATAAGATCCATTTTTTTGCAGAGTTTCAAAAAATTCTACGAAGGGGGTTCAGAGCCACCTTAGATTTTCGAAAATTTAAGGTGGCTCTGAACCCCCTTCGTAGAATTTTTTTTAACTTTGCAAAAAGTTGCATCTTATCATGCTGATTACAATTCGATAATAAAAAATGGGGGTCACCGAGTTCGTTTTTGAGTTATAAGCGCTTAAAGCTAAAATTAAGGGTGTTTTTTTAGCAGGTCATATTGTTGCTTTGGTAATCTATTGTGCCACAAAACTAACAGCAACTTGTTCCCCGATGATTGGGCAGTTTGTTGATACCATGACTTTGGCATCAACTGGTATAGAGTGGTTGTAATGGCCCATCAAACTGTACATGTGAGTCTTGGAAAGTACTGGAAACTGTTTTCAGCCACCTTAAACGTTTATCGAAACGCGAATGATTGTGCTTTCCGAGTAATGCAGCTTTACGATTCTTAGCGTATAATATATTCAGCAAACGAAAGCTTGAATGTGATTACTTCTGTGTTGTTGTTGACATTTTTGTTCATGGCTCAAAAATTGTACTCGTTTCTTTTACTGGGAACTGAAGAGATATGGGTTATTTACATTGGAACTTGTCGGGCTTTTTGTGTACTGTGTCAACTTATGTCATATGTGTATGTATCATAGCCTGGGATTATAGTGCAGTACAGTTGTACCTTACTGTA
This sequence comes from Platygyra sinensis, assembly GCA_019787425.1. NCBI lineage: Eukaryota > Metazoa > Cnidaria > Anthozoa > Scleractinia > Merulinidae > Platygyra > Platygyra sinensis. The sequence goes on along the minus strand of JAHPZR010040261.1, from coordinate 4,399 downwards.
CTACCGAAAAATTGTTTGTGCACTCTTCAAGAATCTCTCGTTTATTTTGGAATACTCAGTAAAAAATATCAGTAACCCAGGTTATCAGAATTAAAATATTCCATTAATTAATTTGAAATCCAGGCCTTACATCTTAACTGTTACAAATTATATCAATTTTTGTGACAATGAATATTGTTTTTGCATATGTACACAAAATTTCCAGTTACATAGAGCTTGTTTAATTAGTTGACAATGTGAGAAAGAGAAAGTCCAATTTGAGGACCAAACTTAGAAAGCACTCTGGCTAGGACATGCAGGTGTCCCAAAAGTGTAACCCTTTATATTTATGAGCAGAAGACATTTTTCTAAATGATGAGAGTATTATAATTTTGTCACAAGGAATGGAGGATTATCAGTGTATCACTTTATGCGATCAATTATCAGTGCACTGAAATTATACACCTTTTAGTAGATAAAAAAAAGAAAATGGGATAATATTGTATTAAATATTGAGACTAGGCATGAAGCCATACCACACCAAAGTTCTGAAATGGTCACTTCTATTTTAAATAAAAATCCTGGTCTGTCCTTGGGCATCAAAAAATAATTTTGCTGAAAAATGTCCAAGTCCATAAACCCAGGACTGAATACTTACCATAACAAGGATTATACCACACCATTGTGCGGTCGGGCAACTGTCTGGTGGTGTTCCAAAACCCTTTTTTCCCTTTCAAGCTCTCTGTAAACTTACCAAAATTTCACTTAAATTCAGGTGTACCCCCGCCTGAACGTACCATTTTCGGGTGATTTCTGAGATCTTCCCTTTACATCTGTTTTGGAGCGGACAAAACATGTAGAATTCAATGATGAGAATTGCTCGATGAACTCTTCCTTTTTGTTCCTCCGTCCCATCTAAAAATCCGTAGCCGAAATCCTCACAATGTGTGCCTCGGAGAGATTAGTTCGAATGAATTGGATTTCATTTCTTACAAGCGTAGATTGCTAGCAGGAAACATCCGAATCAACGCAAGGGCTTGAAGTCCGCGTTGAAGAACAGTCGGAAGCCATTCAGAAAACTGCGAGTTATTATCCGAAATAGAGAGGTGCTCGATAGAAAGAAAAAGCGCGCGAATTTACCGCTGGTAAACAGCTGATTCATGTTTAATCTAATGCCAGTTACGTCATTGTTCACAGTCTGTCAGTGGGTTGACCGCTGACTTTATAAAATCATACTGCGGAAGGGGGTCACAGAGTCAATGTGGGAATTCGCTTCCCGTTCAAGTTTCAAATAATCTGTAACTGACTCCAGGCGCGATTACCGCAAGTTCAGAATTAAATAAAGGACGTCGAAGTACTGATCAAGAGCACTGGACTTTGTGTTGATTTCCAATGATTTATTAATAATACACCAATGCTCAAAACCGTCAAACTAAAATACAAGCAAAATATCTGAGTCATATCTGGTCTAAGCGACACGAAAGGACAAACTGAGACGAACAATAATCGGATATGATAACAACACCAGGGCCGTAGCCAGAAAAAAAACTATGACTGAGGCAATGTCCACGAAAAACTTATGACTGAGGCAATCAGTCCATGGTTGAGTTCTCTTCCTAGGTATTAAGAGTGTTTATGATGACTATAAACAACAAAAGCCAAAGAATTGACTGAGGCAAGTGCCTCGGTTGGCCTGTTACTAGCTACGTCCCTGAACACGGCCGCAGGAAACGGCAAAATAAATAAACTACAAATAAAAGCAACGAAATGAAACTAGGAAAGGTAAAACGTGCTTATCGATTGTCCTCTCTGTACGCCTGAGTAGTTATTAACGCAGAATCCAAATTAAATCTTCGCAATGAACGCAATAAACTTCGCAAAACGCAGAACACAGCCCACGCAGACAGACGACTACTAAAAGCACGAGGTTCTGAAATACGATCTGACAGAACCGTCGCTAATATCTAACCTAGATAGTTACATAATCAGTTCATTAATGCAATCTTGAGGGTACACTTCACTTAGTTTGACTGTAAGTAAAGACCAACACAAACTTTAAGTCATGCCAGAACAAGTATATCCATGCCATTTGACCCCTGTTGTTGTACCAAGGCGGAAGGTAGACTCGCACGGGTGTCATCGTTCGGTAGCCCCCAACCCCGAGTCGAAAATACTGTGTATTTCTAAGCGTTCGGGGTTAAACGAGCGGTAACCCATACGTTCATTTAGTTGGGAGACCGCACAACAACTATTTATTGATTTATAGTTCTCTCGGGTACCCCCTCTCCTGAGGTTGTTCTGTTCCCATTCAACTTTCCAAGCAACGGAACACCTGAAACTGAGGACATGTGCAATGTTAGCTTCCATTATGAAAACCCTTGCTAAGGTCTACTTCGTAGACTGACTAATCTTTCTTCAAGTATTAAACCAATTGAAAGGCTGACCGGACGGCCAAATATGTCTGTACAAGTGCCGTGGTCCTTGAATTTCACTTTGAAACCGCTGGCCAGATGATATATCAAGGCTCATTCGATTCCAATCCCCTTTATCTTGCTACCTGACTTCATCTTCACTTCCGGGTTTTGCATTCACTTGCAAGGCGCATTTAACAGGTCGGTATTCCTGGCGACAATAATACAGCGGTGGAGAGAACATTGATCTTAGCCTGTAGTGGGATTTTCGAACTAAAGGTACGCTTTTGATCTGTTGACTACTTTGCATTAAATGAAATTTTTCTCGACGACAGTTTTAACGCCGAAATCGAGTTACGAAGGATCCCAACATTACGACCATAGCTTGAGGCATATATACACGCTCGTCTTATGAGTAAATGGCCCATTCCGCTTTACAAAAGCCTCTATAGCTGATTGATTTTCGGCTTAGCAAGTCTTAAATGTGTCAATTTCACCGCTACCACTAGAAGCTGAAATTTGGTTTAACAAATTTGGTATCTTCGTATTACCGAGCTAATTAAATCAAGAAATATTTCATGTACCGAGAGTTCTGTTGCTTTATTCTTGACTTTATTTTGTTAAAACCAACAGGCCCAGTCTTATAATAAGATACCGACATACAGTTTGGTTAATTTATTGTTTTTCATGAAGCGAACATGCGACTGCAAGAACTTGAACTTACCAATGTAACTGGCACTGAATTAATTGTCACGCAACCGTATCGGGGCTTTATGTATCTTTGCAATTATGATCAGTTTTCTGCTCAGATGCCGTTACTTGTCGTCAGTGGGACTGGAAAGGTCGACAAAACACTTAAATCCTGCTTACTTGTTCACTGTTTCAGTTATTTCTGTTATTTCTAATTTAGCCCTAAATGCTTAAAATAAATAGACTCTCGTTAATTCTGCATAATTACTAGACCATATCTTTTAAGTTTCTAGAAACAACCAACCCTTTTCTATTTGCTTTGCATGCTGGAGACATTCGGCTTTGGAATGTTTTAACTTAAGGTAATTCCCTTGAAATTGTTCTACTATCAAACTTTTTTTGAAACTTGGCGTAATGAACATTCATAATATGAACATAATAAAAATGCAATAAAAAAATGGGGTCACCGTGCTTGTTTACGCGTCAGCAGGCTCTTAAAATGGGGTATTTTTACTGGTTGCGCGTTAAAAGTTCGAATCACCTTCATACAGAATTAAATCTTGGTTACTTGAAAGGCACAAAGTTTTGTCTTAAGAGTAAAGCCTCATTTATTGACATAAGCAGTATTGCTTCATTTAAGCCGTTTTTGATCGCCTGGTTGCGGGAATATTGCACTTTTTCGGACAGTTTCGTGATTAACTCAAGTCCTCGCCTTGGCCAAAATACACCCAGTTGGGAACTATTTTCCAAAAAAAAATTATGTTCTACTATCAAACTTTTTTTCCTCTTCAAATATGTTCTTCATTAGACTGTTCTTAGCAAATACCTGAAATAAAAATCGGGGGTCACCGTGCTCGTTTAAGAGAAAAGAGGAATTTATTCCGTTATCGAGCTTAGTTTGAGGGAAATCTCTTACGTTTTGCACGTGCACGCGCTCATGTGCACGCGCTGATGACGCGAAAATCGTGCGCAGTAGGGATGCGCAATGCAATACTAAGGAATTACCTTAAACCTTAAAACTTTTCGTTTGTACAAGATTCTAAACGGTCTGGATAGTAGCAGACAAATCGATATTTTAAGAAATTGCTGCACTTTATGCTCTAATAACTTTAAGATAAAAGAAGCCATCCATATTCAATGGGAAAAGCCGACACTTAATCATCGACTTTATCATGTTAATTTAAAACTTGCTTTGTAATAGTTTACATCGTCAAGCTTCCTTTTGTTATTATAGTTAATTAGCATTTTGGCTCACACTATATATTTATTCAACTCTGTACTTTGTGATTTGACGAAAGATGACAGAGGTTTCTGTCAAA
>JAHPZR010040259.1:95000-96762 GCA_019787425.1 Platygyra sinensis | reverse complement strand
AGCGACGTAGCGCGTCCGGTTTAAACTGTGGATATCTAAACCCCATATCAAATTAAAGCTTATAGGACTGGCTATCAGACTATACCAAAAATTTTGAAAAAAAGTAATTGTCGAATTTTTCACGACTTCTAAATGCAAGCGCCCGAATCACCTTTTGAACGTTACATGTCAAGGTGAATTTTTTTTTGCTTATTTAATGTGTTCCTCCGTTTCCGGGGCCAAAGCGCTAAAAAAACGTGTATACGATTTGCCATATTCAATTTCAGTGAAAAGTTACAGAACATTTTTGAAATAGGATTTAAAAAATGTGGAGTGATCGTACAAAAATCGCTCTTGAAAAAAGTATTTAGAAATAAAAAGTTCGGAGACAGGTTTTTTTTGTTTATATGTAAAACTAGCTATTGTCAAAATTTGAGAGCAATCGAACAAATTCCCTTTGACTTGTAGCTCTTTAAGTCTCCCCTTCTGGTGAAAAAATTGTTTCGAGAAAACAGCGCTGAAAAAATTTTCCTTCTTCGCAAACAAACTCCGCCCAAACACAGTCAACTGGGTTCTCAGATAACTGAGCCAATCAGCGTATGTTCACAGCGAGATTTTTTGCGAAAGCCGTCACGGTTGACTGCATATACGTCAACAGGTTGCCTACGGCCTGTCAATCAGGTAAAAACGAAAAACCGTATTTTCTCCGCCATCATTTAATATTTTTGCGAATTTTTTTTAGATGACAGTTCATGCTTAGGCCTATACATTGACCTAAAAGTCAAAATTTCAACAAAATGGTCGGTCTGAAGGTGCACGGTAACCTTAAAAATAATTTCGCTTTACTTTTTGACGGAATTTTGCAACAGAGAGATTAGAAGCCAAACCACGACGTTCTAAACACAGTCTGCGGCGCGCGCTAAAAGACCTTTGTAACGTAATCAATTAATTGAACGTAATAGAACAAAGTATTGACACGGATCGGAGACGTGGTCGAAACAGTACTGTCATTTTCTATTTAAGTTATCGAGAAATTTCATCGAAATGCCGACATTTGTAGAGTTGGAACAACTTCTAGACATTGCGCTCACAAGTCCAGATGTAGGAACGGTGAATTTTAACATTTTGCGCGTGTTTCTGCACGAAATTTTACAACACCTCAACATTGGAAATAAGATAATAGACATCGACGCCATTGCAGGTGAACTAAAATCTGCGTACGACTTTATCAAAGATGGGTATGTGGAAATTAGTCAAGCTACATCACCCTCCAGGCCAAGCACTGAACCCGCTAGAACACCACAAGTTGAATCAACGGTGAGGCCACAAACTGAACCCACTGAGGGACAAACAGAACAAGAAGGATACCGGGAGGCAGAACAAGATGGACAAGAACAGCCGCAAGTTATGGTGGTAGAAAGTAAGCCCTCAGAGACTCCAGTGATGCCGGAAATAAATTTGTCTCCATCAAAGTCAGGCCGAGAGCTTTCAGTCAAAGAGCTTCCAGTCCCAACTCGGAGTGCTGTGATGTTACTCGCGGGGAGATCAGATTCCCTAAAAGACCTGCAAAAGAGGGTTTCAGAACTTCAAGAACGAGTGGAATTCCTCGAATCTCAAACTGCCATCAATACACCGGATCCTGTGAAATCCGCAGCTTCTTTGTTGCGGAAAGAAAGCAAGACGCCCGCTCATGACTTCGTGGAATTAATCAACATTAAGCGAAAGGTCGAAGCCTCCGAGAATTCTCTGGAAGGCTTAACAGAGATGGTCGATGCTCTAATGT
>JAHPZR010040259.1:80000-90000 GCA_019787425.1 Platygyra sinensis | reverse complement strand
GTCGGTAGGTTTGATGGTCCGTCGATCGGTTGGTTCTTCGGTCGGTTAGTCAGTCAGGTTTTTTAAACAAAGGTTCTTATTTTAGTCAACTATTAACCCGAGTTAACAAAACACTTTTTTTTTCATTCAGGAGGGTGCATTAAAACGCGCCCTTGAAGGAGTCAACTTAGACGTCGGCAGAAAACTCGATAAAGAAGACGTCGAACCTTTGAAACATTACCTTGAGGCGCGCATACAATCTATGAAACCTAAACCGGTTGAAAAGCCACCCCCGGAAGAGTCTGCCGCAGGCATCCGTAGACAGTTCTTGGTCAATCATAACTGCATATCATGTGACCGCCCTGTTCAGTATGTCAAGGAGGAGGCCTTCCCTCCATTACCTACAATTCATTCTTTACCGGGATCAAAGTCGAACCGTCCCTACACCACGTTCGAGCTAGAACAGATACGTCAGCATATGCTTCGGGGAGGACTGGGTGTTGGTAAGGAAAGATTTGAGCTGTTGGAGAAGCAGCGAACCAAGCTACAGAAGGAGATTTTACGACTGAGGTTAGCATTTTCTGCATTTTTTCACACACCAAATAGCCACAGAAATTTAGTTTTCCGATTGTTCGTGTCTTTATATTGTTTAAATTCTTATATTCTTGTTCTTTTCATGTTTGCTAGTGGAGCACGCAATCTTCAAGAGCTGGCCGAGGTGACCGCAAGAGCGTGTGGTGGTATTCACACCCTCACCTACCCCCACAGTCAGGCTGTTATCCGTGGACTTCAGCTGAACGGCGAGTTTGATTTTCTTGTTCCGCAGAAAGACTTTCAACCCGCAGATATCCTAGGACAGGACGGGCACATCTATAAAGGACTACTTGATACCCTCCCACCGACTCTTCCTCGCATTACACAAAAGAGCAAGTCCCCTGGGATGAAAAATCCCCCACGGAATCTACGGCGGAGTACGACCCCAACGTCGCCAAATGTCCAAAAATCTGCGGCTCACGCTGATGAAGTGCAAAGTGCATAATTTGATTCCTTACAGTTGTGTTTACTTTTTATGGATTAAACTTGGATTTTCGCTGAAATATTTTTCAGTCCTGTTGCCGTTGTCCCGGTTTGTAGCGACCAGTGCTATGTTTTCTTCTTGTGACCTAAAAGGCCAAAATATACAAACGCACCAACTTTGCTTATAACAGTCAAGGGAGTTACCGTGAAATCCAATGGACAGCTCTGACTTGTTTTTGTTCTTCATTTAGCATTTATGGACGTCTTCGCCTGTTCTTGTTTAGCAGTTGAATGACGAATATTAAATTCCTCTCCAATGCTGCTCTAAGTGTTTCTGATTTTTTCACTGCGTTGCTTCTTCGTTGTAAACGCTTCCAGTGTGTGGGACCCTCATACCATTAGAGGCATTGGAGTAAGCTGTTTTGTTGCTCGTTCAACCATCGTGTATAAAACTGTTTACGGTAAAAGGCTCATTCCAGTACAATAGTACAATAGTAGTACCGATAGTAGACTACGAGTGGTTCCTCTTTCGCCTTGTCAGTCGTGTGTGACAGGAAAGAAAACCGTGAGAAAAAAAATTGGCTGCGCGAATCTCGCGCGGCCATCTTTAATTTATGGTCACGCTCGAAGGACCAAGCCAATAATGACTCTCTCATAGTCTACACCAATAAGTGCAGCTGCTTCACTAGAGTTCTGAAAGAATGGATTTCTTTACCGACTCGTATAACAGATCAGCCTTGACGCCTGTAAACTATTCTGAAAATTTAAAAAGCGCGATAAAAAGCGCGATAAAAAGCGCGGTAAAGCACGCGGGCTCGGCAACCTCAAATAATAAATATTGAGCGTTTATTTTAACTATTCGATTTTAAAACTTACGTTAACAATGGTAGATTATTTACTTTTTGACAGAAGGGGTAGCGGGCAGAGTCGACTGGTCTTTTCCATTTTGAACTTATTTTTACAGTGTTGCTTCTCCTGGGAATTTTAAATTTAGAAAAACTGATGTTCAGCAGGTTTTGACAACTGGATTGTGCGGATCATGACCTTCCTTCAAAATTTTCAGCGAAAAATTAACAGCCTCATACCCCTGGGTTAGAGAACCCATTGAAATAACATCGACATGTGGCCCGAAATATTGCGCAATGGTTTCCATTTTAACCCCGCCACTTCCCTCAACCAAGAGATGCGAAAATTCTTTCTTTAACACCTCAGCAGCCTTGTGAAGCGCTTTAGGTTCAAAGTTGTCTAGCATAACGATGTCGGCTCCGGCAGTGGCAGCTTCTCTCGCTTCCTCGATACTGCGGCACTCAACTTCAATTTTAATGGAGAATCCTCCAACCTTTCTCGCATCTTGCACCGCTTGCTCGACGCTTCCCGCAGTCCAGATGTGATTATCTTTAAGCATGATCATAGATGACAGGTCGTAGCGATGCGTCGATACTCCACCAACGTGGAGAGCGTATTTTTCCACCATGCGAAAACCGGGGGTGGTTTTCCGAGTTCCTGCTACTTCACCCTGCCATTTATGTTCCTGTTTAAGATTCGCCAATGTTCTAGCTTTTGTTGCGACGCCACTTGCTCTTGCGATGCAATTCAAGGCAACTCTCTCTCCTAGCAGAATCTTGTTAACTTTTCCCGTTACCTTTGCCACTGTAGTCGCAGCTTCTACTTGCACCCCTTCTGAAAACAGCCATTCTACTTTGCAACCCAACTCCTGAAATATTGCGTCGAAGAAAGGCACGCCTGCTAAGACACCTCTCGATTTGCACAGCAAAACTGCAGCCTCCTCGCTCTCTCCTACAACAAAACCACCGTAATCGAAATTCGGAGTATCTTCAGCAAGCCACTGCTGCACTTGTTGCCGTAGAAAAACTGGATGAAGAATTGACTTGAGCCTGTTGTCCGCCATTTTTGGTTGGCTTGGCTACTAAGCATATATGCCAGGTTACAAAGCTGGATACTTCCCATGATTCCAAGCCGGATTTAAAAAACAACAAAATGGTGAACGGAAGGAAGGTTTGGAGAGAATTATTTATTTTTAACATTTTCGGTGTTTACGTCTCGCTAGTGCATTCATACTTCAACGCGGAGGAAATTTATGGTGTAACATATGGATTTGAGATTTCAAGCGAGCCTGTTCTTCTAAAAGAGGTAAGTTTTTGAACTTTTCCCCTCCGCCAATGAAGTAACGCAACGTTATTTCTTTGACTAGCTAGGGAGCGGGCACCTGCGGCTTGGAATTGAACAAATAATCGCAAGACTTAATTTTTTTTGTCGTCTATAAATTGTAGTAATGATTTCTTAGGTGCAAGATGAATACTTTTAATAGTATTTTTGGCTTATATCACCGGTTCTTGATTAGTTTCATTAAGCTTATAGCCTTGAACTGACATTATACAGTTTCGAATTTCATATTGAATTTTAAGAACTTTGCAACATTGTTTATGGTTTGTACTTGTGGTGTTTTGACTGATGCAGGATAACTGTTATAAACCTCCCTAATAAAACTAGCTTTGAACCACTAAAGTTGGGGGTTGGGCAAGCAAAGTTCCTGCACTGGAAAAATGACTGGCACAAGATGAGGAATTGTCAGAGGCCATGTTACAAGAGGCAATTTTTCTTACAACTTGCAACGCAACGATGACGAATAAAAAAACCTTTCAAGTTGCAGAGGGGATGTTACACGCAAGCAATGTTGCGAAAAGTAGAGGGTCGTTCTACTTTTCTTGCAACTCGCAACGCAACAATTGCAGTTGCAAAATGTGGTGTTACACGTGTTTTTTTTTCTTGCAACTTACCATGCAAGGTTTGTTGTATCATAAGTTGCAAGAAAAATTGCTTCGTGTAACATGGCCTTAACTTGTGACCGACTTATGAATCTGGGCTAGTCTCGGTAGTTTGAATATGAATTATTTCATATATACTTCACATCGTAGCTTTTTGTGTCGGTCGACTGACCAAATCAAAGACCTCTCTGTTAATGTGCAAATTCATATTTGAACATCAAAGTTTTATCCCCATTATCTTTCACAACTCCTTGAATGTAGGGCTACCAAGCTTACGAGATGGTGGATGCAGTACATGGAAAGAGAATGTGTACGCTAAATATGTGCTTAAAAAACTATGTCCCTTAACCCTTTCACCACCAGTGGCCACTTATAGATTTTACTCTGTCTAATGCCAGACGATTTTACTCGTCAAAGGGAGACCCTTGGTGGTGAAAGGGTTAAAAAACTATGTCCCTTAAAATAAGATTTTGTTCCAATTACTTTTCTTGTTATAGTGGCACCAATACTTGAGGTAGTCAGGAATTTATTCCAAACTTTTACATATATACATACAGTTTGACATGGTTCAGATATCAAATCATTGTACACATACATGTACAGTGTACATGTATGCATAACCTATGAACCATTTATTCCTCTGTATCGTGTGACCTACCCACCAAAATCTAGCCGATGATCACATTTTTCTCAGCCGATGAATTTCGCCGGCAGTCACTGCTTAGCAACAACCCTGAGGTTTTAACGAATAAGGTTTCTGTGCATCTAATCAGTGCAAAATATTTTTTATTGAATGTCATAATACACTTGGTCACAGAAAACAAGAGTGTTTTACTGGGTGGTAATATTTGTTTTAGCCTGGGAACACAGATGGAGTTATGACTTAAGTTTCATGGTAGAGTGAAACAGAAGCTGAAAATCCATCTGTGTTGACAGGCTGTATTTGTCCAGGCCATGGAACTTATTATATGTTGTCTTGTTCACTGCAGAGTCCAGATCTTGGCAATACACTGTTGCTATCATCCAAGCATGGACAACAATATCAGTGTGTTCTGCCACAGCTGGAGAATTTAGAGAAAAAGAATGAAGAAAACCAACATATAACTAAAGATGAAATCCCACAGCTATTAGAGCCAATGAAGAAAAAATGTTTATATAATGTAAGTCTTAATTGTGTTTAGTTGAAAATAATTTTGCCATGTCAGAATGTTCAGAAGCCAGTTAATGCTAGTTAACCCAGGATTAAAAGTTAACCAGAGTATTAACTTTTCTAGTCTAAAAATGTTTTTCATTGCCTACAGTAATTTTTGTAAAGTTTGAGATTATTCAAACTCAAAACTAAAGGACAAACAATGTTTATTGACAGAAAACGTCACCAATTAAGTGAAAAGTTACAAAAATGACACCAGTTAGCTTAATTGGGCTTTAAACAACCCTGCCTCAGTTAAAACTGCTCAAATGTTTTTGCTACATGTAGCATGTCATGTAACATGGTTTAATCGATAGATGAAATGGAAATGTGATCACTGCGGTTGTAGTTGCGAAGATCACATCTCCATTTCCTCTGTATTCCTGCAGTTCAAATCAACTTTCTTTCATGGTTAATCAGCAAACTTACTTGGGGGTATGTGAACTGAAGTCATATCCTCTACATGTAGTTTTGAAGATGCATCATTTTGTGTGATAAATGAATGCTCATCTGCCCTCTTACTTCTAACTGTTTTTTTTTTTCAAGAATAAAGGTTGGTGGACTTATGAAGTATGTTTTGGGAAGGGCATTTACCAGTATCATAAAGAAGGTACTTTTCAATGATAATTAAGCATTCTTTTTAGATAATTTTACTGTACTTTTAAAATTGATCAGTGTCACATGGGGAAGATACATTTTGCAAATTAGTTGTTGTTTTTCCTTTCTAACAGGACAAGAAGTTGTTGGAGATAAAATAACACTAGGGATATTTAGCAATGAAACAGACTGGAGTCAAAAGAAAATAGACATAAAAGTAAGACATTTTAATAGTTGTACACTTTTTGTAGTTATTCCTTCTAGAAATTAACCTTTCTGTGCCTGAAATAAATATCTTTTCATGTATGTCACAGTAAATTACAAACTACTTAATATTAATAAGCAGGGGTTTCAATAAAGTTTGAAGTAGGCAGCCAGTGTGAGAATAGTAGGCGACGGTATTGACAAGGGGCCGCAAGGCCCCTTTTGCTAGGGGGGTCTGGGGGCATGCCCCCTCCCCCCCCTTCCCCCAGAAAAATTTGAAATCTGGAAGCTCTGAAACACTGTTTCCAGCGTTCTGGACATCAAATTGTGTATAAATATAAGTATGATTTCTTAGCACAATGAGACGTGACCTTGATCTTGAAATTGAGGTAAAAAGTACATCCAAGCTCATCAAAATAAATTTTAATTTTGTTTGAAAGGATAGTTCTTTAATTACTTCAATTTAGGCAGAAAGTAGCCAACGTCTCTGATCGAAGTAGCCAACGCTCTTCGTCGATCGTGGGTGCTTATTGAAACCCTGAATAAGTATTAAAAATTAATGCACTGTTAAATTGCCATCTTTGAATTGTACGTCTAATAAAAATTAAAAAAATGTTTAAGACAAATAATACCACAATCATTTCTTCTAATATTTTTAATTAGTACTGTTGTCTTATAGACATGTACAGTAGTACCCTCTGAAGGTATAAGTTTTAGATCATTGGCTGTTGGAGAATAAAGTGGTGAAAGTCAGCTCTGAGACAAAAGTACATGTAGACTGAGTTGTATAATCAGTGGCAATTAACCCGGGTACTGAGTTAAACAGCAAGCTGATCATGAGCTCAATGCATTTTCAGAGTAAAGTTTGTGTACATGGTATTCCAAAGTTGTCTATTTGACATGTTTAATTTCTTTGTGTATTTTTCCTTTCTTTAGGAAAAGCCTAAACCAGGAAAAAGTAATGTAGTCAAAAGATTTCATTCCCAATATTATGTAAATGGGACTAATTGTGATTTGACGGGCAAAGCAAGAGAAACACAAATTAAGGTAATGTTATGTTAACTTTAATATTTTTCGGCAACATTTCTGTTCATCCACCAATCCATCCCGTCTATCTGTCTGTCTGTCTGTGTCTCTCTCTGTCTAGCTGTATATCAATTTCTGCCTCCCTTCCACAACCTTCCCTCCTTTCCAACGGTGTGACTTGACTCTTGCGTATGCATACTGCAAGAGGGGCTCAGACAAAGTATCTCATTGTTTACAGTGGGTAAATTGTTGCTTTGTCAATTCACAGATTTATTGTGATGAAGGAATTGCAGATGTTGTATTAAGAGTGGATGAACCATTGTCGTGTTCTTATGTGATAACAGTCCATACAAACAAACTCTGTCAGCACAGTCTGTTCAGACCCAACCCTGCACAGAAACCGCAGGCAATCACATGCTCCCCTGCACTATCAGAGGAACGCTACAAGATATACGTTGAAAGAATTGGTAAGTTGAGTTGAAATTAATGTCAGCACTTGGACTTATTAGTAGCAGGATATTAGCTTCTGAACATTACACAGCCATGTCAAAAAGTACTAACAGCTGCTGATTTTTCACCAATGTATACAATAGAGCATTTGCTGCCTAGTTCACACTTAAAATCACTAAGTAAAGTAACGTTTCAGTACTCCACACCTAACACAAAGTGATGACGCTTGAAAAAAAAGTTGCTCAGAAGTGTTATCTTAAGCTGCCTACTCTCAAGTGAGTTTCCCATCAAAATACACCAGATGCAATCATTTGAAGCAGCTATTTTCAAAATTTTAAGGGGGGACATGGTCGTGGGACCCTTACTGCATACTCATCATTAACTCAAAGCTGTTGCCTAACAATATTTCAAGAAGCCCAAACGGGCAAAAGCCAAAAAGTTAGGAGCCCAACAGGTAATGTTTTGGGAACTGCGGCAAAAATTTAGGCGCCCAAAGGACTTTCTTGTGTGCCCCAGGCTGCCGGGCTCCTGTTAGGCGGCAGCCTTGATTAACTGTTTATTCCCAATTCAAATATCATTTACTAGTAGACAATTTCGATGGGACTGATTATGAACAGTAGATGCATGCATGTAGATCTACTCTTGAAAGTACCTGGGCTGTGTCAAGTCAGAGTGTTTTGTGCTGCATTGTACAGAATTTCAGCAGAACTACTGCAAGTAGACACATGTGGGATCTTGAAAAAGAAAAAAAATGGTGTCTGTCTATGTTTTGTTTTTGTGCAACATGGACCAGGAATAACAACCAAGTTGAAACTTTATTTACATGCACCATTGAAATTAACTACAATGAGCAACAAAATTGTGGAGACACTTTGCTATATAAAATTTTATTTTTAAGTGTCTTCATGGAAACATTCCCTGCCTCCTTTCCCTCAAGACTGCACTGACCACAGCACCTACATAGATGGATGGATGGAACCCCTTATTTAAATATGACATTTTATCAAATTAAAATATACAGCAATATTAAAATTTGGTTTACATAAAATCCGTATGCAATACAAGTTACGTACAGTATTTACTATTAAAAAACTTAATGTGCTAGAACTAGTTTTGCCGGTGTTGATAGTAATGGTCTAGCTTACTCAGAAACTTTTTTTAGCGAAGTTTCTTCCTTTAGACTGTTTGGCAAATCATTCCAGATTTTTGCTCCGGTAAATGCAAAACTGTTTCTGTAAAAATCTTTGTGACTTTTTGGGAGGGCAAGATTCATTCTGGAATATCGCAGTCCATAATCATTAAAAGAGGCACTATGGGTAAACATTTCAGACAGATACGGGGGAGTGAGACCATTCAGTATTTCTACTGGGGGTTAGGGATATCAGAGAGTCATAGCTACAATCCTGGACAAAATTCCTTGGGACACTTGTGTAATTGCACTAATTTTTTGTGTTTTTAAAACGGAGTTTTTAAAAAAGGACTGTTATGCGTTTCTTCCCCCCTCCCCGCCCCCCATACAATGTTGTCTGGAGAAATAGAGCGTGTACACTTGTCCAACATTGTAGAGGGGGGGGAGGGGGGGGGGGAGAGAGAGAGGGGCTGAACAAGTGTAGATGAATTCGCGCCTGACTGTTTGCTTGGCGCGTGTGAAAAAAGCACCTCAAATGTAAATTTGTCCCAAGACTTTTGTCCATGATTGTAGATGCATATGAGATAGAATAAGAGGTCAGGTGAAAAAATATCTTTGCTCTTTAACTTTGGCTGTCTGTCTTGAGTTGCAGAATCAAGGAAAAGGGCTAAAAGGGAAGCTGAAGAAGCTATGTATCAGGCTCAGAAAGCAAGAGCTGCAAAGAAAATCGAAAGTGAAGATGAGCTTATAGAACAAGATGAGGAAGAAAGCTCTACAAAAAAGAAAAGGTCGAAGCGCAGCCAAGTTTGGCCTTGGGAGAACCCTGGGGTTGAAAGCGAAGACGAGGTGTGGATCGATGGTAATATCAAGCAAGATGAGATTGGTGTTCATAGATTGGACATCACCAAAGGACGGAAAAAGAATGCAGATGGATTTCAAGAAAGTGAAGGCATCACTATCATGAGCCAAAAGATGCAAAGAAAGAGAGATCCAGAAGATCAAAGGTATGTACAACAACCTGATGATCTAGATGTCATTTCTCCCTAATGATTTGAATATTTTTCTTTAAACATGGTTCAGAGAATTTGATAGTGCATCTAGGTGCTATCCATTGCTTGATTGTTTTCTGCATCAGAGTAGTTTACTTCCTGTAGAAGGGGTACTCCTGGAAAAATTGGGTTGGGGTATGCAGCCCAATTCCCTAAACCCTAACCTATTTCAGCGTTTTCTTTAAGTTTTTAAGTAGCCAGAGTTTTGTGAAAAGTAGACAGTTGTGGGACCTTACAAACATCATCTCCTCAACATATCTTGACTCTTGAAGCAATGAAAGTAGCCAGCAAAACCTGGCAGAGAAGTCAGAAGTCAGCGAACTTCGCTGGCTGCCAGCTCTTATACACAACCCTGGCCTATGTAACACCAAAATCTGCAATTTTCTCTACCCTATTTATGACCTGATCAAAAAGTTGATACTGTATTTACAGTAAGATCTGGTCCTTGAATCAAAGAGTGATGTTAAAGGCATTGTGTAGGGCTTTTGTTGGTGGTTTTGTCAATAACAATCAAAAAGGACCTTCTTCTAAAGATCATACCCAAATTATTCATGGCTGAAGTGCAAAAACCACA
>JAHPZR010040259.1:70000-75000 GCA_019787425.1 Platygyra sinensis | reverse complement strand
GCAAAATTTCTGCGGACGAAGAGAACACACACTCCGCGGCAGATAACCCGGAATTCGGCGCTACGAAAGGTGGCATTGACCAGGTTGTTAACAAGTTGAAAGCTATGATTCAGAATCTTGATAACACCGAGGTGAGAAGTGAAGCTGGTGCAAGTAGTGCGGCTGAAGATACAGTGAATGATATTGAAACAGGTACTTCCACAGCCGCTAGAGTTAAAGATGCAGATTCAGCTTCTAAATCAGGCTCGGTAGATCAGGACGACATGAGGACCGGGGTCAAAGTCAAAGTTTCTAAGATCAAGAAGATTTCTATTCCTGAAGACGACGAGTCCGAGTTGGAAGAAACTGATCTTGACGAGGAAGAAATGGAGGAGTTGAACATGGACAAACGAATCCGTATGGCCACAAAGAAAATGGAAGAGATGGTGAAACAGGAATTAAGAGACTCGGGAGTTGTTCCTTCAGGTATTACAGTAACAGTACTCTGCATATCTGTAAGGAAAGCTGAATTATTTTGACGAGAGCAGAGCTCGAAATTAACGCTCGCAAAGTCGCAAAATACAAGTGAGTTTGATTTGCTGCGAGTGAGTAAAATATCCACTAGCATACTTTTGCGAGTTAGAATCATCCATGTCTCCCAAACATTTGGAAAGAATTTGCTAGTGACCTCACCAGTTTGCTAGTGGAAAAAATCTTACTAGACAAACTGGCAAGTGGACTAAAAAGTTAACTTCGAGCCCTGCAGAGAAACTGGACTTTTGCTGAAACAATTTGACGGGTTCACAGCCATATTTTAGATTTCTGAAAAAGTGCTAGAAGTCATAAATTACCCGAAAATTATAATAGGAATGACCTTTCATGGCTTCAAAACATATCTTTAAGACCCATTTTGGTATCATTTGAACAGGGTTTTCAAATTTAACCGGCGCCCGGCGCAAGTCACCAGCTACTTCAAGCATTTGCGCCGGGCACTTTTCGTATTCCAAATTTTATTAACTACACAATTCTGTTTCACCAAGTAATTGTGATCTGATCTTTTCGAGGAAATTAATAAATGCCAACTGATGAAATTAATTAATAAACAATGCGGCTATTACATTTGCCTTTTGATCTTCGAAGCAAGCGTTTTTTTTTTGCGGAAAAGTCTCCTCGTCTACACGGACTGTTATTTGAACGGGCATGTATCGGCGCAGCGGCAGATTTGTTCTGACGTGAAAGTTTCAACATGAAGCGGAGGCAGCAAACGGTATTGTCTTTCCTTTCAACTGCCGAGAAGTCTTGAAAACAATCAGGTAACAATAATTTTAGGAATAGAGTTAACAAATATTACGTGTTCTTCCAGTTCTGAAAGTGACGATAAAACAATATGCCGAGGCTGAATTGACCACACTATCCGTAGCTATAGCGGCATCCGCGTGGTAAATGGGAAGGCAGTCTTCCTCGTGAAATGTTATTCATTATGGTTTTGACTGCACCAAATGTTTTTTCAAGGAAAGGCTGAAAGAAGTCTTAACAATAAAAGCCTTCAACAGCGCAAGTGTTGAAAATGTCAGACAAAAACGAAAGGACGAAAGTGCGAAGTAGAAACGAAACCGCTGGGTTTGTTGTGACCATACTTCATGTATGTCAAGGGAAAGATATCAACGGAAGCCACTTCTTGGCAATGTTACGTTCTTGAGCTGGAACAGCAAGAAAATGCATTTTGGGCCGGTCGAAACTACATAAATGTTTCCTCTAAAACTGAATTCAAGGAAAATGTATTCATTTGTAAACTTCATTGGTATTAGGGTGTAAAAAATAAACAGTAAAAATTGCCATTGCATGTTTCCATGACTTGAGACAAAACAATTGCAAACTTTTGCTTCAAGCAAATTTTTTCGAATGTCTGCCAATATTTTGTAGCTATATTTTGCTACAAAACAGAAAAAACTGTTTATCTTTAACTTACGCAACTGATTTGAAATGCTATTGTATTACAGTTCAGTTTTATATTGCACTTCAATTGAAGTCGATGTAATAAGTACTGTACTCATGAAAATGCAAAAGCACACTGTACCATTTTTGTAAAACTTTGAAAGCAACTAATTTTACAAAGTTTTTTTTTTAACACTAACCCTTGTTAATAAGTGTACAGTGCCGTTGGACAAATAAAATCAGTTAAGGGTGCAAAAACTGCATGGTTTTCAAAATTTTCCGGGGAAGCTCCCCATTCCTCTCTGCAGAAGGGGTGGGGCTGCTCCCCCCACTCCACAAGGTTGCTAAGGTTACTTTGCAATTTCCTCCTGCTACTTTTTTTTTCAATTTGAAAACCCTGTTTGAAGCAATGTCGTAAAAACAGTGTTCAACTGCAGGTTTAGTCATTATGAGGAAGAAAAAAAGTATGATTTGAAATGTTTTGCGATTTACTCGAGTTCAAACGTATCATTTTTTCATTCTTGCACAATCTACCTGCTATACACCATAGTGGCATTAGCTTTTTCATAACACATCTGGTTCGTGCAAAATGGATATTTTACAACTATCGATTGCCTTAGAAAATGTATTGTACCTAACCTGAATCCATTTCCAGTTACTGGAAGGTGTAATTTCAATATCAATCCGATTAAGATAAGACTGTTAAAAAGCTGATTAGAAGTAATTTTATGGTCCTGAAGAAATTGATCACGGGTAGCAAGAGAACGGGAACGTTACTTGACAACGGCGCGCGCAGAAGAAATACCCAAATATGGTCAAATTAGAAGAGAATCCAGGCTACTCCGCGCGCCCTCTCAGCTCATAGTGCCCGTCCGTGGAAAATATCCGGAAAAAATGTTGAAAATAATTCAATATGATTTTTGAACTGGTGTGCGTGAGAAATTTAGTGGTGAACAATTAAGGCAGTAGTGATGAAAGTAAGGCAGTAGTGTTTGTGTCTCGGAACTATCGGTCTGATACATAATGGTTGCCCCTTGAAAATTTGATGTTCTTAAAACTAGCATATTTGCCCTCGAAGCTTCACTTCTCGGGAAAATATTTGTTTTAATAGCATCAAATTTCCGCGAGGCAACTATTAGCCGATAGTTCCTCGACAGAAACACTCTATTGTTTAAGCTACAAATGTAAGTGAATGTGTAACCAATGAGATACCCGCAGTGCTATATTAATATACGAGTTGTGTTGTCTGATTATTCAGTGTTGATTTACTCATCATTAGGCAAGATACGAGTCAAGATTGTAACATCCAAAGATGCACTGGAGAGCTTGGATGGCAAAAGTGACGTGAGGCTACTCAGTGACAGAGAGGAAACTCAATTCAGGGATATGATTCTTGGTTTGTTGGTAAGTAACCTTACTCCAGGCTAGCGCGAGCCAGAGAGGTCTCAAAATTCAGGGAAAAGGTAGAAAAGACTGAGATTGCTTGGTTGATGATTTCAACGGCCGAGTTAAAGGGAATTTCTTGTTGAGTTTCTGTCATGTTATTACAGTCCAATCCACGCAGACTCCTGTTGTGGGAAAAACCAGTGCACGCTTTTTCTGTGTGTTCATGAGTCGCCGGTATTAGCTCGCGACCGAGTAACCTCACTCCTACTCCGTAGGGCACCTTTTCGTCTCTCCCCAGGCGTCTTCCGAGTTTGAATCCGTCAAGGCGCTCGCTTCATGAATATGCGCCCGCTCGCCAAAAGATGCCTGCACTGTGGGCTATTGCACTGCTTTTGGCAAATCCATCTATGGTTATTGTCTATTTACTTTGTCAGTGAAGGAGTGGTTTTTAAGGAACACTTTTTTAAGATTTGTACCTGCCGTTTTATCTACTTAGGGGGGCAGCCCTGAAGCTGGAAAAGAGAGAAAGCGTCAACAAGACTTGGAGAACAATTACAACTTAGTTTGGAGTGACGACGAGCTGCAGACAGTGCCACGCGACGACGATGAAGCTGATGGTGAAGTCGAAGTGGAATCTTTCTGACACGTTTTTACATGTTAAATATCGCTTTGTTACTGGTTCCTGACTTCGTCAGATTTAGATGTTATAAATATTAAATTACTTCCCGAGGCAAAGATTAACAACTACATGTGAATAGCTGCCCGATCTGTATTTTTTATTTAAAGTTATGAACTACAATATGTCTGTGAGATTTTCCGCCTGTGTTCTTGTCCAAAACCAAGTTTTGGGACTTTGCCTCTGTGTAATAAGAAAATACCATTAATGGTATCTATTTTGTGATTCAAGATGGTATTTTCTGTAGAATGGTTAGAGCAGGCCAGTCTTTGTTAGTATTAAGACCCATAGGAAAGTTAACTAGAAAATTAGCTCCAGAAACTGATGAAGTGCACGATATAGGGTAAGTTGCGCAACATATTTGATTTAAAACGTTAACTATATTCGTAACTGTTTTTGCACTGCAAGTAGTCAAAGTAAATAGAAAAATGTTTGATAAAATATTTATTGCAATAAACCATAGTCTGCATCATTTACAGTAATTACAGAAAACTGTACGTGGAAAGTTTGAGTATAGTTTGACCCTGCTTATCAACTGAAGGGAAAGAAAATGTTCTTATCTAAAAGCAAATGCCCAAAATAAACTGATTTGCTTAACCTGTTCCGCCATTGCTGTTTGAAAATTCCTCAACGGCTTCGGTGCAACCATTCTCGTCCCCAGACTGACCTACCTGCCCATCGTCGCTGGTGCGGCCTGGTCGAATATCTCTGGCGAGTCACTAAAAATATTCACTGACGGGAGAAGTGAATGCAAAGCACTCAAAAAGCTGGAACAGTGCTCGAGGCGCAGCAAACTTACAAGGGCATCTGCATCTTTATATTTTTTAACCTTGCGACAGGGATCGGAAAAGCTTTGGTGAAGACTCGACCATTGAGGTAGCGGAGCGTTTTCAAACATGGGAGAGGCGGGGGGGATTGGAGTTGGCTCAATGTTCAGCCAACCGCGTAATTCTACTCTTATTTTCCAAAATGTCAAACTTCTTTAGGATGTCTAGAGTGTTCAATGTGTCCGTGTGTCAACATC
>JAHPZR010040259.1:47500-60000 GCA_019787425.1 Platygyra sinensis | reverse complement strand
TGAGCGTCCTCTAGGCAAGCTTCATCATTCAACCTAGTACTTTAACAAATTGTGTTATTTCAATTTCATTGGAAAAGTCCATTAATTTGCCATCAGATTCCCAAACGAACACTAATTTCTGACCGCTTTGCCTAATAATAATGATGATGATGTTGACACACGGACACATTGAACACTCTAGACATCCTAAAGAAGTTTGACATTTTGGAAAATAAGAGTAGAATTACGCGGTTGGCTGAACATTGAGCCAACTCCAATCCCCCCCGCCTCTCCCATGTTTGAAAACGCTCCGCTACCTCAATGGTCGAGTCTTCACCAAAGCTTTTCCGATCCCTGTCGCAAGGTTAAAAAATATAAAGATGCAGATGCCCTTGTAAGTTTGCTGCGCCTCGAGCACTGTTCCAGCTTTTTGAGTGCTTTGCATTCACTTCTCCCGTCAGTGAATATTTTTAGTGACTCGCCAGAGATATTCGACCAGGCCGCACCAGCGACGATGGGCAGGTAGGTCAGTCTGGGGACGAGAATGGTTGCACCGAAGCCGTTGAGGAATTTTCAAACAGCAATGGCGGAACAGGTTAAGCAAATCAGTTTATTTTGGGCATTTGCTTTTAGATAAGAACATTTTCTTTCCCTTCAGTTGATAAGCAGGGTCAAACTATACTCAAACTTTCCACGTACAGTTTTCTGTAATTACTGTAAATGATGCAGACTATGGTTTATTGCAATAAATATTTTATCAAACATTTTTCTATTTACTTTGACTACTTGCAGTGCAAAAACAGTTACGAATATAGTTAACGTTTTAAATCAAATATGTTGCGCAACTTACCCTATATCGTGCACTTCATCAGTTTCTGGAGCTAATTTTCTAGTTAACTTTCCTATGGGTCTTAATACTAACAAAGACTGGCCTGCTCTAACCATTCTACAGAAAATACCATCTTGAATCACAAAATAGATACCATTAATGGTATTTTCTTATTACACAGAGGCAAAGTCCCAAAACTTGGTTTTGGACAAGAACACAGGCGGAAAATCTCACAGACATATTGTAGTTCATAACTTTAAATAAAAAATACAGATCGGGCAGCTATTCACATGTAGTTGTTAATCTTTGCCTCGGGAAGTAATTTAATATTTATAACATCTAAATCTGACGAAGTCAGGAACCAGTAACAAAGCGATATTTAACATGTAAAAACGTGTCAGAAAGATTCCACTTCGACTTCACCATCAGCTTCATCGTCGTCGCGTGGCACTGTCTGCAGCTCGTCGTCACTCCAAACTAAGTTGTAATTGTTCTCCAAGTCTTGTTGACGCTTTCTCTCTTTTCCAGCTTCAGGGCTGCCCCCCTAAGTAGATAAAACGGCAGGTACAAATCTTAAAAAAGTGTTCCTTAAAAACCACTCCTTCACTGACAAAGTAAATAGACAATAACCATAGATGGATTTGCCAAAAGCAGTGCAATAGCCCACAGTGCAGGCATCTTTTGGCGAGCGGGCGCATATTCATGAAGCGAGCGCCTTGACGGATTCAAACTCGGAAGACGCCTGGGGAGAGACGAAAAGGTGCCCTACGGAGTAGGAGTGAGGTTACTCGGTCGCGAGCTAATACCGGCGACTCATGAACACACAGAAAAAGCGTGCACTGGTTTTTCCCACAACAGGAGTCTGCGTGGATTGGACTGTAATAACATGACAGAAACTCAACAAGAAATTCCCTTTAACTCGGCCGTTGAAATCATCAACCAAGCAATCTCAGTCTTTTCTACCTTTTCCCTGAATTTTGAGACCTCTCTGGCTCGCGCTAGCCTGGAGTAAGGTTACTTACCAACAAACCAAGAATCATATCCCTGAATTGAGTTTCCTCTCTGTCACTGAGTAGCCTCACGTCACTTTTGCCATCCAAGCTCTCCAGTGCATCTTTGGATGTTACAATCTTGACTCGTATCTTGCCTAATGATGAGTAAATCAACACTGAATAATCAGACAACACAACTCGTATATTAATATAGCACTGCGGGTATCTCATTGGTTACACATTCACTTACATTTGTAGCTTAAACAATAGAGTGTTTCTGTCGAGGAACTATCGGCTAATAGTTGCCTCGCGGAAATTTGATGCTATTAAAACAAATATTTTCCCGAGAAGTGAAGCTTCGAGGGCAAATATGCTAGTTTTAAGAACATCAAATTTTCAAGGGGCAACCATTATGTATCAGACCGATAGTTCCGAGACACAAACACTACTGCCTTACTTTCATCACTACTGCCTTAATTGTTCACCACTAAATTTCTCACGCACACCAGTTCAAAAATCATATTGAATTATTTTCAACATTTTTTCCGGATATTTTCCACGGACGGGCACTATGAGCTGAGAGGGCGCGCGGAGTAGCCTGGATTCTCTTCTAATTTGACCATATTTGGGTATTTCTTCTGCGCGCGCCGTTGTCAAGTAACGTTCCCGTTCTCTTGCTACCCGTGATCAATTTCTTCAGGACCATAAAATTACTTCTAATCAGCTTTTTAACAGTCTTATCTTAATCGGATTGATATTGAAATTACACCTTCCAGTAACTGGAAATGGATTCAGGTTAGGTACAATACATTTTCTAAGGCAATCGATAGTTGTAAAATATCCATTTTGCACGAACCAGATGTGTTATGAAAAAGCTAATGCCACTATGGTGTATAGCAGGTAGATTGTGCAAGAATGAAAAAATGATACGTTTGAACTCGAGTAAATCGCAAAACATTTCAAATCATACTTTTTTTCTTCCTCATAATGACTAAACCTGCAGTTGAACACTGTTTTTACGACATTGCTTCAAACAGGGTTTTCAAATTGAAAAAAAAAGTAGCAGGAGGAAATTGCAAAGTAACCTTAGCAACCTTGTGGAGTGGGGGGAGCAGCCCCACCCCTTCTGCAGAGAGGAATGGGGAGCTTCCCCGGAAAATTTTGAAAACCATGCAGTTTTTGCACCCTTAACTGATTTTATTTGTCCAACGGCACTGTACACTTATTAACAAGGGTTAGTGTTAAAAAAAAAACTTTGTAAAATTAGTTGCTTTCAAAGTTTTACAAAAATGGTACAGTGTGCTTTTGCATTTTCATGAGTACAGTACTTATTACATCGACTTCAATTGAAGTGCAATATAAAACTGAACTGTAATACAATAGCATTTCAAATCAGTTGCGTAAGTTAAAGATAAACAGTTTTTTCTGTTTTGTAGCAAAATATAGCTACAAAATATTGGCAGACATTCGAAAAAATTTGCTTGAAGCAAAAGTTTGCAATTGTTTTGTCTCAAGTCATGGAAACATGCAATGGCAATTTTTACTGTTTATTTTTTACACCCTAATACCAATGAAGTTTACAAATGAATACATTTTCCTTGAATTCAGTTTTAGAGGAAACATTTATGTAGTTTCGACCGGCCCAAAATGCATTTTCTTGCTGTTCCAGCTCAAGAACGTAACATTGCCAAGAAGTGGCTTCCGTTGATATCTTTCCCTTGACATACATGAAGTATGGTCACAACAAACCCAGCGGTTTCGTTTCTACTTCGCACTTTCGTCCTTTCGTTTTTGTCTGACATTTTCAACACTTGCGCTGTTGAAGGCTTTTATTGTTAAGACTTCTTTCAGCCTTTCCTTGAAAAAACATTTGGTGCAGTCAAAACCATAATGAATAACATTTCACGAGGAAGACTGCCTTCCCATTTACCACGCGGATGCCGCTATAGCTACGGATAGTGTGGTCAATTCAGCCTCGGCATATTGTTTTATCGTCACTTTCAGAACTGGAAGAACACGTAATATTTGTTAACTCTATTCCTAAAATTATTGTTACCTGATTGTTTTCAAGACTTCTCGGCAGTTGAAAGGAAAGACAATACCGTTTGCTGCCTCCGCTTCATGTTGAAACTTTCACGTCAGAACAAATCTGCCGCTGCGCCGATACATGCCCGTTCAAATAACAGTCCGTGTAGACGAGGAGACTTTTCCGCAAAAAAAAAACGCTTGCTTCGAAGATCAAAAGGCAAATGTAATAGCCGCATTGTTTATTAATTAATTTCATCAGTTGGCATTTATTAATTTCCTCGAAAAGATCAGATCACAATTACTTGGTGAAACAGAATTGTGTAGTTAATAAAATTTGGAATACGAAAAGTGCCCGGCGCAAATGCTTGAAGTAGCTGGTGACTTGCGCCGGGCGCCGGTTAAATTTGAAAACCCTGTTCAAATGATACCAAAATGGGTCTTAAAGATATGTTTTGAAGCCATGAAAGGTCATTCCTATTATAATTTTCGGGTAATTTATGACTTCTAGCACTTTTTCAGAAATCTAAAATATGGCTGTGAACCCGTCAAATTGTTTCAGCAAAAGTCCAGTTTCTCTGCAGGGCTCGAAGTTAACTTTTTAGTCCACTTGCCAGTTTGTCTAGTAAGATTTTTTCCACTAGCAAACTGGTGAGGTCACTAGCAAATTCTTTCCAAATGTTTGGGAGACATGGATGATTCTAACTCGCAAAAGTATGCTAGTGGATATTTTACTCACTCGCAGCAAATCAAACTCACTTGTATTTTGCGACTTTGCGAGCGTTAATTTCGAGCTCTGCTCTCGTCAAAATAATTCAGCTTTCCTTACAGATATGCAGAGTACTGTTACTGTAATACCTGAAGGAACAACTCCCGAGTCTCTTAATTCCTGTTTCACCATCTCTTCCATTTTCTTTGTGGCCATACGGATTCGTTTGTCCATGTTCAACTCCTCCATTTCTTCCTCGTCAAGATCAGTTTCTTCCAACTCGGACTCGTCGTCTTCAGGAATAGAAATCTTCTTGATCTTAGAAACTTTGACTTTGACCCCGGTCCTCATGTCGTCCTGATCTACCGAGCCTGATTTAGAAGCTGAATCTGCATCTTTAACTCTAGCGGCTGTGGAAGTACCTGTTTCAATATCATTCACTGTATCTTCAGCCGCACTACTTGCACCAGCTTCACTTCTCACCTCGGTGTTATCAAGATTCTGAATCATAGCTTTCAACTTGTTAACAACCTGGTCAATGCCACCTTTCGTAGCGCCGAATTCCGGGTTATCTGCCGCGGAGTGTGTGTTCTCTTCGTCCGCAGAAATTTTGCTTTGCATCTTTTTAATGTACTGGAGGTCTTGCTCGAGCTGGAAACGTCGCAAGAGGATTTTTTTCACCAGTTTGTTCGTCTTGGAAGAGAGTTGTAAGAGATCACTTTTAGTGTCTGTGTTTGTTTTGTCTTCTATTGAACGGAGTATCTCTTTGTTGAGCTCTTTGACAGACAACATGTCCTCATCTAACTCCCTATAAAGATTACAATATGAACACACATGTAAACATCTCAACAATACACCAGGAACACACAGGAGAAACAAAGAAGAGTTAGAGAAACCAAAAGATTGCCTCTGGCAGACAGAGGCAAACACAAAAACAGGCAGACAACACAGACAAACAGGACAGACACATAATCACATAGGTAGGTAGACTGACGCACAGAACAGAGATACACTCAGATGGACACAAAAATACACAGATACACACAGTATATAGAGATGAGCACAGACATACGACAGACAGAGATGAGACAGATTCATATTTGACATATAAAACACTCAAGTCATAAACTGTTTATGCCCTCTTCATTTCAGATCTACAAGCATGATGGACGAATAGAACTGGTCGAGTTATTAACAGTGTACATTGTATATGCGTAATTAATAAAAACTGCATCATTGGATAATGCAATTCAAGAGTTTTCATTGGCTCAACCATCAAGGTATATGGGCATTATACCATGCTCTACAAATATGCCAAGCGTACTCATGAGTTTTTTGGACCGTTTTTATTTTTATTTTAGTTTAGTTTACTATATTTTGGATAAATTTTGAATAAAACAATTATTCCACTCGCACGATTGGTCTAAACACGTCACACGACGGAATATTCCTAACCCAGCAAAATTGGGGATATCCTTTGTTAGTATATACTAAAACAGTGGATAGCGTTGAACGTGCGCTCTGGTTGGCTAGTCAAACTCCGAATATCCTGTGTTAGTATATACACACTCAGTGATCTTGGTGTTTTAAGCAATCTGATTGGTTCGCTATCTCTGGCTAATGAGCATTATTCACTCGGTAGGGGATGAATAATGCTCATTAGCCAGAGATAGCGAACCAATCAGATTGCTTAAAACACCAAGATCACTGAGTGTGTATATACTAACACAGGATATTCGGAGTTTGACTAGCCAACCAGAGCGCACGTTCAACGCTATCCACTGTTTTAGTATATACTAACAAAGGATATCCCCAATTTTGCTGGGTTAGGAATATTCCGTCGTGTGACGTGTTTAGACCAATCGTGCGAGTGGAATAATTGTTTTATTCAAAATTTATCCAAAATATAGTAAACTAAACTAAAATAAAAATAAAAACGGTCCAAAAAACTCATGAGTACGCTTGGCATATTTGTAGAGCATGGTATAATGCCCATATACCTTGATGGTTGAGCCAATGAAAACTCTTGAATTGCATTATCCAATGATGCAGTTTTTATTAATTACGCATATACAATGTACACTGTTAATAACTCGACCAGTTCTATTCGTCCATCATGCTTGTAGATCTGAAATGAAGAGGGCATAAACAGTTTATGACTTGAGTGTTTTATATGTCAAATATGAATCTGTCTCATCTCTGTCTGTCGTATGTCTGTGCTCATCTCTATATACTGTGTGTATCTGTGTATTTTTGTGTCCATCTGAGTGTATCTCTGTTCTGTGCGTCAGTCTACCTACCTATGTGATTATGTGTCTGTCCTGTTTGTCTGTGTTGTCTGCCTGTTTTTGTGTTTGCCTCTGTCTGCCAGAGGCAATCTTTTGGTTTCTCTAACTCTTCTTTGTTTCTCCTGTGTGTTCCTGGTGTATTGTTGAGATGTTTACATGTGTGTTCATATTGTAATCTTTATAGGGAGTTAGATGAGGACATGTTGTCTGTCAAAGAGCTCAACAAAGAGATACTCCGTTCAATAGAAGACAAAACAAACACAGACACTAAAAGTGATCTCTTACAACTCTCTTCCAAGACGAACAAACTGGTGAAAAAAATCCTCTTGCGACGTTTCCAGCTCGAGCAAGACCTCCAGTACATTAAAAAGATGCAAAGCAAAATTTCTGCGGACGAAGAGAACACACACTCCGCGGCAGATAACCCGGAATTCGGCGCTACGAAAGGTGGCATTGACCAGGTTGTTAACAAGTTGAAAGCTATGATTCAGAATCTTGATAACACCGAGGTGAGAAGTGAAGCTGGTGCAAGTAGTGCGGCTGAAGATACAGTGAATGATATTGAAACAGGTACTTCCACAGCCGCTAGAGTTAAAGATGCAGATTCAGCTTCTAAATCAGGCTCGGTAGATCAGGACGACATGAGGACCGGGGTCAAAGTCAAAGTTTCTAAGATCAAGAAGATTTCTATTCCTGAAGACGACGAGTCCGAGTTGGAAGAAACTGATCTTGACGAGGAAGAAATGGAGGAGTTGAACATGGACAAACGAATCCGTATGGCCACAAAGAAAATGGAAGAGATGGTGAAACAGGAATTAAGAGACTCGGGAGTTGTTCCTTCAGGTATTACAGTAACAGTACTCTGCATATCTGTAAGGAAAGCTGAATTATTTTGACGAGAGCAGAGCTCGAAATTAACGCTCGCAAAGTCGCAAAATACAAGTGAGTTTGATTTGCTGCGAGTGAGTAAAATATCCACTAGCATACTTTTGCGAGTTAGAATCATCCATGTCTCCCAAACATTTGGAAAGAATTTGCTAGTGACCTCACCAGTTTGCTAGTGGAAAAAATCTTACTAGACAAACTGGCAAGTGGACTAAAAAGTTAACTTCGAGCCCTGCAGAGAAACTGGACTTTTGCTGAAACAATTTGACGGGTTCACAGCCATATTTTAGATTTCTGAAAAAGTGCTAGAAGTCATAAATTACCCGAAAATTATAATAGGAATGACCTTTCATGGCTTCAAAACATATCTTTAAGACCCATTTTGGTATCATTTGAACAGGGTTTTCAAATTTAACCGGCGCCCGGCGCAAGTCACCAGCTACTTCAAGCATTTGCGCCGGGCACTTTTCGTATTCCAAATTTTATTAACTACACAATTCTGTTTCACCAAGTAATTGTGATCTGATCTTTTCGAGGAAATTAATAAATGCCAACTGATGAAATTAATTAATAAACAATGCGGCTATTACATTTGCCTTTTGATCTTCGAAGCAAGCGTTTTTTTTTTGCGGAAAAGTCTCCTCGTCTACACGGACTGTTATTTGAACGGGCATGTATCGGCGCAGCGGCAGATTTGTTCTGACGTGAAAGTTTCAACATGAAGCGGAGGCAGCAAACGGTATTGTCTTTCCTTTCAACTGCCGAGAAGTCTTGAAAACAATCAGGTAACAATAATTTTAGGAATAGAGTTAACAAATATTACGTGTTCTTCCAGTTCTGAAAGTGACGATAAAACAATATGCCGAGGCTGAATTGACCACACTATCCGTAGCTATAGCGGCATCCGCGTGGTAAATGGGAAGGCAGTCTTCCTCGTGAAATGTTATTCATTATGGTTTTGACTGCACCAAATGTTTTTTCAAGGAAAGGCTGAAAGAAGTCTTAACAATAAAAGCCTTCAACAGCGCAAGTGTTGAAAATGTCAGACAAAAACGAAAGGACGAAAGTGCGAAGTAGAAACGAAACCGCTGGGTTTGTTGTGACCATACTTCATGTATGTCAAGGGAAAGATATCAACGGAAGCCACTTCTTGGCAATGTTACGTTCTTGAGCTGGAACAGCAAGAAAATGCATTTTGGGCCGGTCGAAACTACATAAATGTTTCCTCTAAAACTGAATTCAAGGAAAATGTATTCATTTGTAAACTTCATTGGTATTAGGGTGTAAAAAATAAACAGTAAAAATTGCCATTGCATGTTTCCATGACTTGAGACAAAACAATTGCAAACTTTTGCTTCAAGCAAATTTTTTCGAATGTCTGCCAATATTTTGTAGCTATATTTTGCTACAAAACAGAAAAAACTGTTTATCTTTAACTTACGCAACTGATTTGAAATGCTATTGTATTACAGTTCAGTTTTATATTGCACTTCAATTGAAGTCGATGTAATAAGTACTGTACTCATGAAAATGCAAAAGCACACTGTACCATTTTTGTAAAACTTTGAAAGCAACTAATTTTACAAAGTTTTTTTTTTAACACTAACCCTTGTTAATAAGTGTACAGTGCCGTTGGACAAATAAAATCAGTTAAGGGTGCAAAAACTGCATGGTTTTCAAAATTTTCCGGGGAAGCTCCCCATTCCTCTCTGCAGAAGGGGTGGGGCTGCTCCCCCCACTCCACAAGGTTGCTAAGGTTACTTTGCAATTTCCTCCTGCTACTTTTTTTTTCAATTTGAAAACCCTGTTTGAAGCAATGTCGTAAAAACAGTGTTCAACTGCAGGTTTAGTCATTATGAGGAAGAAAAAAAGTATGATTTGAAATGTTTTGCGATTTACTCGAGTTCAAACGTATCATTTTTTCATTCTTGCACAATCTACCTGCTATACACCATAGTGGCATTAGCTTTTTCATAACACATCTGGTTCGTGCAAAATGGATATTTTACAACTATCGATTGCCTTAGAAAATGTATTGTACCTAACCTGAATCCATTTCCAGTTACTGGAAGGTGTAATTTCAATATCAATCCGATTAAGATAAGACTGTTAAAAAGCTGATTAGAAGTAATTTTATGGTCCTGAAGAAATTGATCACGGGTAGCAAGAGAACGGGAACGTTACTTGACAACGGCGCGCGCAGAAGAAATACCCAAATATGGTCAAATTAGAAGAGAATCCAGGCTACTCCGCGCGCCCTCTCAGCTCATAGTGCCCGTCCGTGGAAAATATCCGGAAAAAATGTTGAAAATAATTCAATATGATTTTTGAACTGGTGTGCGTGAGAAATTTAGTGGTGAACAATTAAGGCAGTAGTGATGAAAGTAAGGCAGTAGTGTTTGTGTCTCGGAACTATCGGTCTGATACATAATGGTTGCCCCTTGAAAATTTGATGTTCTTAAAACTAGCATATTTGCCCTCGAAGCTTCACTTCTCGGGAAAATATTTGTTTTAATAGCATCAAATTTCCGCGAGGCAACTATTAGCCGATAGTTCCTCGACAGAAACACTCTATTGTTTAAGCTACAAATGTAAGTGAATGTGTAACCAATGAGATACCCGCAGTGCTATATTAATATACGAGTTGTGTTGTCTGATTATTCAGTGTTGATTTACTCATCATTAGGCAAGATACGAGTCAAGATTGTAACATCCAAAGATGCACTGGAGAGCTTGGATGGCAAAAGTGACGTGAGGCTACTCAGTGACAGAGAGGAAACTCAATTCAGGGATATGATTCTTGGTTTGTTGGTAAGTAACCTTACTCCAGGCTAGCGCGAGCCAGAGAGGTCTCAAAATTCAGGGAAAAGGTAGAAAAGACTGAGATTGCTTGGTTGATGATTTCAACGGCCGAGTTAAAGGGAATTTCTTGTTGAGTTTCTGTCATGTTATTACAGTCCAATCCACGCAGACTCCTGTTGTGGGAAAAACCAGTGCACGCTTTTTCTGTGTGTTCATGAGTCGCCGGTATTAGCTCGCGACCGAGTAACCTCACTCCTACTCCGTAGGGCACCTTTTCGTCTCTCCCCAGGCGTCTTCCGAGTTTGAATCCGTCAAGGCGCTCGCTTCATGAATATGCGCCCGCTCGCCAAAAGATGCCTGCACTGTGGGCTATTGCACTGCTTTTGGCAAATCCATCTATGGTTATTGTCTATTTACTTTGTCAGTGAAGGAGTGGTTTTTAAGGAACACTTTTTTAAGATTTGTACCTGCCGTTTTATCTACTTAGGGGGGCAGCCCTGAAGCTGGAAAAGAGAGAAAGCGTCAACAAGACTTGGAGAACAATTACAACTTAGTTTGGAGTGACGACGAGCTGCAGACAGTGCCACGCGACGACGATGAAGCTGATGGTGAAGTCGAAGTGGAATCTTTCTGACACGTTTTTACATGTTAAATATCGCTTTGTTACTGGTTCCTGACTTCGTCAGATTTAGATGTTATAAATATTAAATTACTTCCCGAGGCAAAGATTAACAACTACATGTGAATAGCTGCCCGATCTGTATTTTTTATTTAAAGTTATGAACTACAATATGTCTGTGAGATTTTCCGCCTGTGTTCTTGTCCAAAACCAAGTTTTGGGACTTTGCCTCTGTGTAATAAGAAAATACCATTAATGGTATCTATTTTGTGATTCAAGATGGTATTTTCTGTAGAATGGTTAGAGCAGGCCAGTCTTTGTTAGTATTAAGACCCATAGGAAAGTTAACTAGAAAATTAGCTCCAGAAACTGATGAAGTGCACGATATAGGGTAAGTTGCGCAACATATTTGATTTAAAACGTTAACTATATTCGTAACTGTTTTTGCACTGCAAGTAGTCAAAGTAAATAGAAAAATGTTTGATAAAATATTTATTGCAATAAACCATAGTCTGCATCATTTACAGTAATTACAGAAAACTGTACGTGGAAAGTTTGAGTATAGTTTGACCCTGCTTATCAACTGAAGGGAAAGAAAATGTTCTTATCTAAAAGCAAATGCCCAAAATAAACTGATTTGCTTAACCTGTTCCGCCATTGCTGTTTGAAAATTCCTCAACGGCTTCGGTGCAACCATTCTCGTCCCCAGACTGACCTACCTGCCCATCGTCGCTGGTGCGGCCTGGTCGAATATCTCTGGCGAGTCACTAAAAATATTCACTGACGGGAGAAGTGAATGCAAAGCACTCAAAAAGCTGGAACAGTGCTCGAGGCGCAGCAAACTTACAAGGGCATCTGCATCTTTATATTTTTTAACCTTGCGACAGGGATCGGAAAAGCTTTGGTGAAGACTCGACCATTGAGGTAGCGGAGCGTTTTCAAACATGGGAGAGGCGGGGGGGATTGGAGTTGGCTCAATGTTCAGCCAACCGCGTAATTCTACTCTTATTTTCCAAAATGTCAAACTTCTTTAGGATGTCTAGAGTGTTCAATGTGTCCGTGTGTCAACATCATCATCATTATTATTAGGCAAAGCGGTCAGAAATTAGTGTTCGTTTGGGAATCTGATGGCAAATTAATGGACTTTTCCAATGAAATTGAAATAACACAATTTGTTAAAGTACTAGGTTGAATGATGAAGCTTGCCTAGAGGACGCTCAGTTAATTTGTCTCATTTTCCACATATTTGCCTATAATTGCTTTTTCTGCGAACCGCGTCTAGCCATCCGTGATTAGGTCTATGCTGTGAGAGGAAGGTGTTTATACGATTCTCAGTACTTCATGCTACTTGTAATGTAGGTTTAGTCTTCGT
>JAHPZR010040259.1:0-42500 GCA_019787425.1 Platygyra sinensis | reverse complement strand
CTTGGGCTTGCTGGCTTAAATCTTCAATCTACAGTTAAGACAGAAAGGTATTTTGTTACAATGAAACAAAAACAAATGAAACTCTTGAAGTAAAAAATGCTCCTCTTGCAATATACACTATTGTCAATGTTATTCTTGTGCCCTCAGCTCTCATAATCTTTAGATCATTGGCCACCATCATACCCGACCATTCAGCCATGTGTGGGTGTTACACAACACAGAGATGAATATATGTATGCAAGTTAACAAGTATTCACAACAACATGCACATAAGAAAGCTGGCTTTCAAGTCAGGCAGACCCTCCTCACCATAAGGCATCTTTATCGTCATTGGGCACATCTCTTCCTTAAACAGTATCAGGGTAACAAAAACTACAGTTATACTGTAGGTTTTAATGTATGCATAGTCAAAAGCAACATACAGCTGTACTGAATTACTTTCAAAACACCTGTTTGCCAAATATTGCTCAAGTGTTTCTTTTTCAGGGAAGGAAAACATCAATGAAGTAGACACTTTGTATTTAAATTGCTTTAAATTTGTCACATGTTCCCTGTACATGAAAAACACTGCTCAGTCGTACCACAAATAATCAAATGAAACATTGGCTATCGCTCAAGCCTGGTTTGCTATCCACTGTTATATCTGCTTCATGACAATTAGACAAATGGCATCGATAAGAGTGAAAATATGTGGCAACCTTGTTATGGCACATTTTTGCCTCACACTGCTGCCATGGAGTTGGGACATGTGATTGGGAAACATTTTACAATTTAATTGATTTCAGTTGCTTACATTTTACATTTTACTTTATCTTAGAAAAAAAATTTTATTTTTTCACTGTCTCTCATGAACTGTCTGCTACAATGTTTCAAGTTTGCCAAAAAAATAAAAATACAAAACAAAGAAACCAACATTGTTTCACTTATGTCCATTTAATGCTTGCCCATCGGGCAACCAGTGATGAGGCACTAGCCAGACTGATCGTTTCACTATTCCTGGGCTATCTGTGCCCTGTGTATATAACCTACTTTCGACACACCAATGTAACTACACATTCAGAAAAGTAACGACAATTACTTGCAGTTGATCTCATATTGTTTATAACCCTTCCTCCCAAAAAGGGAATAAAGCAAAAAACCCACTACACTCAACCTGCTACAGGGTTCTTGTGACAAATAATCTGATGCCATAGGGCATGCCCCAATGACGAGAGGCTGTCAATGTTTTTTTCTATCTTTCATCCACTGTCTCTGACATCTTCGATACCCATCCCTCTAGAAATACTTAAACCTTTGGTAAACGTAATACAATTTTTGTATGCACATACCTTTGCCTCGCCAAACACAATGTAAGTGTCTGAAGCTGGACTCTTGTAAACATCAGGCTTGTTAACTACAAATAGTATATTTTTGGATTTTCTTATTGTTACTCTGGTAACACCTTGAACAGCTTTAAGTCCAAGTTTAGACATTGCTTTCCGGGCCTTTTTTTCACCCCGGCTTTGTCTTGCTTTACTGACAGGTTCCTCTGTCAATCCTGCAGCAGCAGCAACATCACTTGTTATATTAGGCTGTCCAGCATCTCCTTCCTCAAGATCTGGTAATTCATCATCACTGTCACTTTCTGTTCCTGAAATAACTGAAAACAACAAGAATGTACATTAACTAAAACTGGGTATCCATTACTTCTCAGGGGCACCCAACGACAATTTTCGGAAATATATCTGTTCGGAAGACGATTTGAGATCTAGAATTTTCGGAACATTTTTTTGTAAAATTTCTTGCTTGCCTGCTTCTCCTAAGATTTTCGAACATCTAAAATATGGTATAATTGCCTATTTTTAACGGATTTTTACCCTAAAAAGGTCACCTATAATTTTCGGGAGCCTTTTTTCTGGCTGAAATTTTCGAAAAGGTAAGTTTTGATCCCTGTAATTTTCGGATCTCTAGACTTTCAGCTAGGAAATCCGAACAGATGAAAAATTTTTAGGGGATAAAAATATGCCTATATCTACCGTTAAAATACCAAAATACTTGCAAAAATGCTATGTTTTAGTGGTTTTGAATTATATTCTCGTTGGGTGCCCCTGACTTCTGGAAGAGAGAGGTTTTAACCGTCCCAGTTCTGGTGACACCCAGTCACTAGAACTGGGAGGAGTCTCTTAGCTACCCCAGTAAACAGGTCCTGGAGTTTTGAATACTTCATGTTACCACTGCATACATTTTTCAAGCTTACAGATTGAGAGAGTTTTGGCTAGTACACTGAAGATCCAAATAGATAACAAATATTTACACAGATATAACATTAATTAATGTTTTTCAGGGAGAATAATTTCGTTATTTCGCCCTCTAGTTCTAATATTGCCAGAGGAAAACCCTATAATGATTTTAATCATATGGAAAAAAAAACTGACGATATTCTCGAAACCTATGGTCAAACACTATACTGTTCAAGTCCTAAGAAAATTTTTACCTAACGAGACGTGAAATTTCACACAATTAGAAGTAAATAAATTTATCTTAATAGCACGTGGGTACAGTGGCAGATAGAGGGACTGACTTCGGTTGACATCATGTCGCGTATTTACCGAGTCTTTATTTAAGTAGGTAACAATGCCAAAAGACCCTTTAGAAATTGGAAAGAAAATAGGAGATATCAGTGCCTTGTATTTTACATTAAAGTCCTTCTTCCCATCGTTTAGGTGCAGCCATGATGATCTGTCCTTCGTAAAAATTGCGTCACCGTCAAAAATAATACCAGGGGGGAATTTGCTATTATATTCTAAGCCCAAAACGTTAAGACAACTGAAATTATAAGTATTGAAGCTTATAATTACTATCTTCTCAAATAAGCAGAGCTTTTCTTACCTTCAGCATTCGCCTCCTCTTCGGCCGGAGGGTTTTCTACTGCAGGCGTCATTCTACAAACATCAACACCCGGACAAGAATATCACAAGAACTTAGCAAACCATTGCGATAAAAATAAGCCAGGCAAAAAGAAGTGTTCCTAAACAACAGACTAAAATTATTAAATGCCTAAAGCAAGACTAAAACAAAGCGATGCAACAGGATACGATCAGCTACCTTGCAGTGAAGAAGACGAATGATGAACCAGCGATGAAAGAGGAAGATATCGCGGTGTGCACAGCCTGATGGTTAGTGAACCGCGGAAGACTGGAAATGATTTTGAGCGAAACGTGAGAGCACTGGGCGAGTCAGATCTAAACATTTATGTTCATGAACGAAAAGCTACCCCAAGGGCGTAGCCAGGGGGGTCCTGGGGTGCCCGTGACCCCCCCCCCCCCTTTGTGAGCCTTTTTGTAAGCAAACAACTAGCCTGCGAACAGGCTCCCGGTTCGGTTGGGTTTAGGGCGAGATAGCCGAGTGTAGTCTAGGGCGAGCGGGACGAGCCGAGAGCGGTCTGGTGAGGAGGGAGTCCGCAGGGGAGCCTGTAGACATTCCATTGATGCCGCCTTTCCATGATACCAGCTCCTGGTATCAAGATCTGATTGGTTGAATCGATGGCTGTTGACAGCTCTGAGATAAATAATTGACGGATCTTGACAACTGCTTGTAAATTAGCATAATTCTTGCCGAGACAGTCAACTGAACGGCTTCCGCGTGCAGTTCACTGACGACGAATTTGAAGCAGCTTTGAGCAATTCTTTGCAACATTTTCGTTGTATCTCTGGTTTGAAACGTGAGCAGAAGCTATGACTGGAAACTGTGGCGTAGAAGTGCGAAGTTTTCGGTATTCTACCGACTGGTTTCGGGAAGAGCCTAATTTTTCAATTGCTGCCGCGTCTATGATGGTAAATAAAATAGACAGGCCAAACACGACTCCTACGGTTTGTGCTATTTGTAGATTTGCCGTTTATTTTTCGGTCTTTCGACCTTTTTGTCGCTTCACTCTTTATGAAAGGCATTTCGTATTGTGTTATAAGGAGAAAACTAGAGCCGTTAGATCGTGCTAGACGGCAAATTTTAAGAAGTCATAGGTCTGCATGATTTCCGCTGTTATCTGCGTGTTACTTCTTTGAATAATTTGCCATGTGTTAGTGTATTGTTTTGGCTCATTTCTATTGCAAGATTTGTTTTAAGTCTCCGAGGATTTGCTTTTAAGGGATAAAATACAATGTATGACATTTACTGTGAACGTGTTGCTTACTCGCATTCTATAAATATTGTGACACCAGGCCCGGCTATGATTAGAACTGTTTGTAAGTACAGTAGGTAGATTCTTATCACGGGTGTCATATATTTGCCCTCCTAGTTTTCCTTCGGAGACGTAGCTTTACTTCGAGAAAGCTATAGGCTTGTCTAAAGAAATGTTTCTTGCAGCTATGTGATCGAGCTTATGTTCCTGGAGCTCGATGTGTAGGTTGATTTCTCCTTTGATTGTTCTAGTACCACAGGATTTAAATTTAATTCATTACGCGCAAGTCTGTCGACTGTGTTGCGTGTTGTTCGGCTCAGTTCTGATTGTAGACCTCTTAAAACTTGCCGCCTAGCACGATCTAACGGCTCTAGTTTTCTCCTTTTCTCGTAGGAGTCGTGCTTGGCCTGTCTACTTGGCCTGTCTACTTTATTTACCATCATTACGGTAGATTGTTATAAAAAGCCGATTCATCAGCGTGGGGAAACCCATCAAATTTGACAGGTTTAATTATCTCCTTGACAGATATGTAACAGGCTAATCACCAAGGGGCGGAACGGCACATTAAAAACAATGTCTACAGGCTCCCCCGCGTCCCACTCGCTCAACGAATTTTTTTTTCCGAACTCGCTGGGAGCCTGTTCGCAGGCTAGCAAACAACCTACAATATTCAGGTGACAATCTGATGAGTACCCTCTGTATGAGTCAGTATGACCTCCCCTTTGAAAAATCCTGGCTACGCCCATGTACCCAACAAAGTTTAAAAGTTTTCAGCAAAAAAATATCCCAATGGGAGCCTTGCAAAAGTTGGAAAATTCCATACAAACCCTTATAATATTTTGGCCTGTCTACCCATTCCATACAAACTCTCTATTTTGGGTGACATTTGAAGAGCTACGTATACCATTTTGCCATTTTCCTCCTACAAATACTTCTATTCATAGTAACGACTCTCAAATTTAGTTGATCTTTCATTTGAAAATCTTAGTTTTTCAAACAAACGGAAAACAACCATACTCTTTCCCGGTCCTCTCACGTTTCTGCAATGGCCTAATTTACTTTTTTTGACCCTATAAAAATTTTTTCCCCAAAATTTGCCAAATATTTGCTAAAATATGTCAGAAAGATGCATTTCATTTTTAGTTGTTTTACCTGGGAGATTTGGTGACTCGTACGCCTCATACGGGAGAGCGGGAGATTGAGTCTGTTTTCGGGATACTTTCGGCAGGAGCCCATCACCTGCCCCGGATAATCCGGGAGAGTTGGCATAGATGCTCTCGGTGGATCGGGCGATCCAAGATTAGGGAACTTACAGGTGCTTACCATTTAGCAAAAAAATCCGGAAATTTAGTCGGTTGAAAGTCAAATGGAACAGTAATTTTCCGGACAATCCGTTCGGAATTAAATTGTAGACTACCTCCTCCAGAGGTAGTCCTCTTTTTCCGTTCGGAAAGGAACGGTGGGAAATTTCCAGAATTTCCTTACCATTTGCTAAACTTTCCAGTTTCCAGTCTCTCATTAGCCGAAAATCAAATTGCAAATGTACGGTGCCCATTAAGGGCCATGGCATAATGATATATTTTTGGCTGGCGATTCGCCACTTTGAACTGGCGATTACCACTTGGAACTCGTTATCGCCACTTTGAATTGGCGATCGCCACTTTGAACTGGCGATCGCCACTTTGAACTGACGATCGCCACTTAAAACTGGCGATCGCCACTTTGAACTGGCGATCGCCACTTTGAACTGGCGATCCGCCACTTTGAACTGGCGATCGCCACTTACAACTGGCGATTCGCCACTTTGAACTGGCGATTCGCCAGTTCAAAGTGGCCAGTTCAAAGTGGCGATCGCCAGTTCAAAGTGGCGAATCGCCAGTTCAAAGTGGCGATCGCCAGTTCAAAGTGGCGATCGCCAGTTCAAAGTGGCGATCGCCAGTTCAAAGTGGCGATCGCCAGTTCAAAGTGGCGAATCGCCAGTTCAAAGAGGCGATCGCCAGTTCAAAGTGGCGATCACCCGTTCAAAGTGGCGAATCGCCAGTTCAAAGTGGCGATCGCCAGTTCAAAGTGGCGAATCGCCAGTTCAAAAATATATCATGATACCATGGCCCTTAATGGGCACCGTACAAATGCAATGGTAAGCGCTATTAATTTCGTTCGGTTGGTTTGCTGATTTTGGAAAAACCTTTACCATTATTCAACGGTCGAACGTCCCAATCGGTTTATTCTGACGAATGGTAAGCACCCTAAACAGCACACTTTGCGACGGCAACCCTTTCGAAACCTGCCTCGAAAGCATTAAAAAACCTCTGTAAAAGATTTCTTTTCGTGAAACAATTAAGGAAGATGCTGTCCAGCGCATGATAGTAAAATAATTTCTGATGAAGAATTCTTAGTTTTGTGGGAGAGCTGCCGTTCAAAGAACCCTAATTTTCGCACAGTTCGTATGCAAGATTTGATCTTGAAAACATTGACGAAACCGAGTGTTTGGCAGAGTTCAGAGTTTTAACATACCTGTTTTTCAACCACCAGTGAACATCCGTTGTCCACAAAGAACATCCTGTGATAGAATTGAAGGTTTATGCATGCTCTTGAGGTTTTCTTATCCTTGCCGTTATTCAGATGCGACAGGAGCCCATCGATGGGCTACTGGATGTGATCAGTTGATTTGAAAGACTAGTTCCAGATCATGGACAACATGGGGGTGGGTGCTGCCTGGTACCTTAGGATTGCAAAGTCAATGGGACACGCTCCTTTTTTTCAAATTTGGAACCTAACTAATCGAAAACCGTCGTTTCACTGGAAATACTAGCAACCCTGCAAAGTAGAAATTATAATGACATTTATTATTCAAATTTCATACACTGTACGAATTCCGATTTTCTGATTGTTGATTTGTGCCACGTGACACTGGGTTATGGCGAAACAACCGCCTTGAGGTCATTATCGTGGTGTAAAAGCCGTGGTGTAAATTCAATACACCACTGTCATTACACCATGGCTTCGGCTGACTCAAATTTTGACGATATTTGTTTGCAGTGTATTCAATTTGAATAATAAAAATGTTAACGCACTCATTACTCGTGAATTATCGGGATTTTCCTGCACTCGTTCATTAACAATGAACTCGAAATTTTCAATACTGCACGAGGCGGCCTCGTGCGGTATTGAAATTTCTCGTTCATTGTTAGTGAACTCGTGCAGGTAAATCCCGATAATTCACTCGCCGAGTGCGTTAACCTGTAATATTTCCATGGCCAGAGATTGCCTTTTATATTTCTGCTGTAATCTTCACCTGGCACGACCCCGCTAAATCTGCCCCTGCATGGGTTTACACAGCTTAGCCCGGCCTCTTGAGACGGTACGGTGGGTGTGAACAGGCTTTGTCCCCGCCTCGACTTTGGAGGGGAGGGGGAGGGCTGAAAAACGAAAGAAATTGAGGACCGTCAGGGAATGTCACCGAGACAAGAAATCGTTTACTTAGCAGCTGTTTTCATGCGTTTGCGCATGCTTCGTATCCAGGCATCGCTAGGAACCTCTCCAAAGCCTCAAGCCGGCGGGGCCTTGGCAGAGATGAGAAAAGGGCTATCGGGACGAGAATGTATTTTTCCCCTTTTCCCCACCCAAAGTTTGGAAATCACTATATTTCGATAACTTAGAAATAAGGTTTCAAGCTCAGTAGAGCATGAACGCGTTTCCCCGTCAGCTGTCGGGCGACAGCTAAAGCCAGTGTGAATACGTACTCAGACAATCAGTGTATTTTTTTTATCAAATTGGAACCTTTTATTTGTGTATAAATGTACACAATGATGAAAAACTACAAAAATGATATAAAACCCTACGATAATCAACAAACACTCTAGCAGTAAAATTCATTAACGAGAAAAAATTTAGATCTCGGGCAATTCTAATATCAAAGCTCTAGAACTTTCTAATTAAACTGTCTCTCCTGTTATAAATAACTTGGTTGGACTTGTTTGTCGGAACTGTTACTTAAAGATCGACACGATCCCTCATACAAGTCTTAAAACGCATCATGCCACTTAACAGAGTTCTGACATATTATTAGCACTTTTTTTTGTTGGTTTACCACCTTTCCGCCAATCAGGGGAACCTGGAATAACTGCATTTGATAAACTTGAACTCTCCGTTTCTGGCCAGCCATGATCAACTTGGATTTTGATTGGTCAACTGAGCAGTAAAATATATCAAAATCAAATCTTTGTCAAGCGACAGTGACGCGAATTTCTTTGTAAACATTTCCAAAGAAAATTGCACTTTTCATTCCAAAATATTTATCTTACAAAGTGCCTTATTGGAGAAAAAAATTATGCATTTTAATATACACACTACTTAAATATACCAAAAGTGCTAGAAAATTGATTTTGTACT
This sequence comes from Platygyra sinensis, assembly GCA_019787425.1. Lineage (NCBI taxonomy): Eukaryota > Metazoa > Cnidaria > Anthozoa > Scleractinia > Merulinidae > Platygyra > Platygyra sinensis. The sequence continues at coordinate 33,952 of JAHPZR010040259.1, read as the reverse complement.
TATGTCCTTGCCGATATAAATAAGTACATATAAGAGTTGTGAAGTAAATAACAAATTATTAGCCTGTGCACACTTGAATTTTTAAGCTGGCTTAAGTGACATTACTAACAGCCAGTAGCTGCAACACAGAAAACAATCGCTATATGTAAAGTTAATATATTTGCACAGGAATGCAACCTGACTCCACAAAGTTAAAAAAAGTGCACGATGGTAAACGGAACCAAATTGACGCAAAGTTAAAATTTAAGTTAGAGCGGTTTTTAATTGCCACTATCGGCCATTTAAACCTGAATCCTATCTGAACTATCACTACATGTATCTGATCAATATAAAAGGCCGGCAATAAACCAATCCAACCATTTGTAACCCGCGTCAAGGGCGTATTGGGTTCTCGCTGACCTGATTGGTTAGGAGTACACCATCTTCTCTGCGATTGGACGAAGTATGTCAAAAAAATCTGAGCCAATCGAAAGTCGCTCACTATTTTCTGATCCCGTTATAGCTTTCTAATCTAACCTTAACAACAACACCGACTGAACTCAGATTAAGTCAAACAATAAATTTCTCCCCGTTGTCAGTGGACATTGGGGAGAAATCAGATTTAGATTCAGTCAAGAAATACAAGGGCTTAAATTAAAGATTTCCAGTTTGAAACGTTGAATGGTATTCTTGAAGCTAATTCACCAACTTTTCAACGTCGTTTGGTGTGATAAATATTAAGAATTCCACATACTCCAGTTGACTTTCGAATCAAATCCACAAATACATAAAACTGTTACTATTTTTTCCCTCACAAGGTAGCATAAATTCGAGAACTTGAAAGTTTGTACAACTCATGACAACTGTAGAGCACTTTTCGCTCAATATCAAATTATATTTTAAATTATGAGCAACGAATTCATTGTTTTTCAATTGTTCAAGCCATTACTGTGTGGATTAAAATTAAATTTCTTTACATGTCATTTATTATAATTTCATATATAGCCCTCCTTCACATTTTTACATCCTTGTTATATTTTAATTTAACTTGATTTTCCCTTTTAACAGGAGAATTGCTGATTTCGAATATAAATTTCAATTAACAATCAAAACCTTTTCGTGTCATTCTGCCCGATTCTAGCTGATTTGTGGATAGATATCCCTACACCTGGGGGGGTGGGGGGGGGGGGTGAAAAGAGAACCACCTCATATAAACTGGACGAAGCGGGGGCACTCGTCGGAAATTTTGAAATGAATTCCTTAGTGGTACCAAGATCCTGTTTTGTGTGACTTGCATTTTTTTAACCCCTAAGTGGTTTTAATCCTAGAACACACTATCTCCTGTCAATTTTTTTCGGCTCAACAGCCTCAAAGTGGACCATTTGTGGTACCAAAACCGCGTTCTAACCCCCTAAAAGGAGTACCCCGTCTCTTTCATGGGAGTCTCCCCCCAGGTACCTACATAAGGTATGAATCAGCTCTTACGGTTTCCACGCCATATTATAAGAGCGAGTTACGTTATAAGTTTTTGCATCCTTTAAGAAAAATTAAATAATCTCAGCCAAGCATTGCTGCATTATAAACAAACTTTAAGATAGCTCTGTCCTGCAGAACAACAAATTCAGTTCAGTTTACTTAATTTCATTTCAGAGTATCTAGTACCCTGTGAGACAGACAAGGGAAACTCTGTGAAACAGTGTTAGACAATCCCAAAAATAATTCCAGTAACCCTTCAACACCCCACTCCCTTTACACACATGTTAATAATCGTATTTGTTCCATATGTTGATAATAATTTTACGACTTAGCAGGTCCATGGCAAAGTAATATAGTATATAAGACAAAGGGGGTTTCTAACTTTAACATAAAAAAAACACGCGCGAATACCTCCATAGCCTTAATCTTCGTGCAAATGTTGCATTGGCTACAATATGTAACAACAAACCGAGAGTACTTTCTGTTTCTGTTACATAAAGATACAAGTGCACACAAACGTCATGACCCTGGAATTTGTTACCCACAACCAAACCAGTAAGGCAAAGTTAAATTAATGAATAAAGTGTTTTTAAACGAAATGCCGTTAATCTGTGAAAGGTCCCAAGATAACTCCTTCATCATTCGAATGACGATGAGCTGTCAGCGGTTCATTATTTTTATGAAATGCTTTTATGAAACAAAAATTTGTTTAGCTCCGAGCACTTTATTCAGAAATTCAACTTTCAAACCAACAGGCACCTGAATCAGATGGTCTACTATAATGTATAAACGGTTCTAACTAATTAATTCTGCCTCAACCTACCTTCAAAAACAACTACGGGGGTCTACTTTCCAATCCGATTTTACAAAAAAAAGGGGGGGAATTTATTTTAGAGTGCCGTTTTCAACGACGCATAGAGACTGACCTAGCTGTAGAAGGTCAGTACGTTATGCTGATTACCACGGACCATCAGAACAGGGGGAGACGCCGCTGATAATGCTTCCAGCCAGCTCATGTACAACAGCGGTGAAGTCATCTCTACTTTGGGGACGGGCAACGTGATAACAATCAGTTTAGCATCGTTGGAATGTTGACGGATCAATTCGCCGAGCCGAATGTTTCGCATAGTTTTCCTGTCTTTCTCCAGAGTTCTTATGTCTGGAAATTCATCCTTGACTGGTAGTTTCAGGAAGTTGTGAAGGCTGCTGCTGGAAGGCTGCGTGTTGATGCCCTCTACCTCCACCACGCTACTGAAATCGATGCGGAACCTCTTCAACAGGTTTGCCATCCTGAGCTCGTTGCTCTTGAGGGCGTGTGTGGAGGCGGGTGTGAAGATTCTCAACTTGCAGTCCTTCCAGTAGCTGTGAATTGACAGCAAGTAAGGTATGAGAATAGTCAATCCTCCGTCATCAAACAGCCACCACACATCAATGGTTCCTTTGGGCTTCTCTTTGAAAGCCTCCTCGGGCACCTCGACCACGGCTTTCTCTGGCTCCACGCGCTCTGTCAGCTTCGTCGTCTCGTCCACTTTATCATCTGGCTCATCTTCCTCTTCATTTTGGGGTTTGGTGACAGTCACTTTAAATTTCCCCTTCTTCACTACATTTGGGCTTTCGTCTTTATCTTTGCTTGGCGCTCCATCTTCCTTGACTTGGTCTGTGACCAACTTCTTGCTTTCGTCGTTCATTGAATTCTCGTCTTCGCCTAATTCAGGTTTTGGTTTAAGCAAATCTAGCGTATGCTCTTCGAAACTCGGTTGTCTCTTGGTATTCGCTTCAGTTGACGCAACTGGATCTTCGCTCTCTGGTGTGGCTATCCTTTCAACACGGAAAGACTTTGGGCTGTTCTCGCTTGGACTCTCCGACATAACTCCGCCCTCGCCTTCCACCTTCTCGCTCGAATCCACTGCGGGTACTAGGCCTTCGTCCTCTTCACCGAGCCAATCTTCTCCTTCGTAAGAACTTAACTCTTTTAAGTCGAGCTCACCTCTAAAACGCAGAATTGCTACGCTGTGGTTGAGCTCAAATGCATCGTGAACAACGTTAACGTATTCCTCCACATCTGCTCTCCCTTTCGCACTTTTCAGCAGCTTTTTCCAGTCTCGCTTGTAGCCCAGGATTACCGTGTTAGGTTTCAATTTCCCCAGGCCTACCGTCTGCAACATGACGCGGACGCCCTCGCGGAAACTGGGTGCTAGGGAGAAAGTGGAAGGGAACATCATACACAACAACAACAACAACAGCAACAACAATTTTATCTTCTTAAAAAATTAAGCGTGATCTGAGGCAAACTTAATTAATCTAAGTCAAATGGCGCTAGTCAAAAACTTCGTTGGCAATCGCCCGAAAGGGCTTTTCTTTTATTTTTTTTGTAACTGACTGACCAATTCACTTTCACGATTGAGAGGGCGAAAGTGGAAAGCCGAACATTTTATCATGATGGCCTTACAACAAAATACAACAATTGGGTAAGCTACAGAAAACAATAAAACTGACAAACTTGGGCCATATCACAGCAAATGACGTACAGCGTAACAATACAGAGTTCAAGAAAGAATGAAATTTGCTGACATTTAAATCAATGAGATTCTGGTGTAAAAAGAAACAGTTTCGCTTTTGAATCCAACGTCGCAGCAATAGCTCTATGTTGCAATAGCTAAAAAAAGGTAAAGGTAAAGTCTGCACACGAGGCAATTGTGGCCCACCAGTCCAGTCGTTAGAACTTCAAGAAATTTGGCAAAAATATAGTTCAGAAACTACGTCAATGATCTATCAAGAAAAATCTGAATTTTGACATAGGGAATTTTTAATAATACCGAAAACGATTGACGGCGAATTGCGGAAATCGCCCATGTCAAAATGATATAAGACCAGTGTTGACAGAAGGGATTTAATGTCAATTCGTAGTGGGCAAACGATGAAAACAATCTAACGACTGGATTTTTTTTTAAATAAACAAAAACCATTTTTTATGCCTTGTTTTTAACCGGCCCCGTTGCCATGGCAACAGCACACACCCTAGCCAAAATGCGAGAATAAATACTTCTGTAATTAACCTTGACTCTTGCAAAAAACGGGCGCCAAAGCATAAATTGTTTAAAAGTTATGGTAAATTAACTGTGTTCGGCCACCTTAACTTCGCCGGTTCCCATTTATACACCTGGGTGGAGAGAGGCACCGTGAGAGTAAAGTGTCTTGCCCAAGAACACAACAAAACGTCCCGGCCAGGACTCGAACCCGGACCGCTCGCTCCGGAGTCGAGCGCACTAACCATGAGGTCACCGCGCAAAGTTGTAAACTATACGTTGATTTACCTGAACAAATGGTATGAAACGCTCTTATTTTGTGCATTTTTAACCAGCTATCTTCATAACCTGACACAGTTCCAAATGGACCAATCTTGACTTGACCACAAACCATCAATCCTCTGTTGCGAGTGATGTGTGACACCAAATGAACGAGATCGGGACGGGACGAGGGGGATCCGGTCAACACAAGGCACTGGGGACGAAAGTTTTTCACGTGATCTTCAACCGCATTGAGGCGATAGGTGAAACGAAGTGCCCGGATGTAAGTGTACGCCTGCGCAGATGAACCCCAGTTGACCTGCAAGCAAACCATGTTTTAATTGTAGCTTACTTATCGAAATTGCGGAAAAAATTGAAGCACCTGTAACAAGTTGTGTCACTCATCTCCAGATTAGAATAATTAAAAGCGATGTTAACGCGCACGAAAATCAAGACTTACCTCAGGTTTCTTGTAATCCACGTATTTGTACAATGCGATGATGATGACGATAGTCAGCAGAGCGGCCCACCAGTTAATGAGGAACATAATGACAACACACACCATAGCCCCTATCAGGGACACCCACATGTTATAGTACTTAAAAGAGGGCCTCCATCCCGGCGACTTGCCAAGTGATGCTGCAAATACTGCATAGTTAATGAGTGCATAGGACATGAGGAAGAAATTTGAAATGACTGGTGCAATGACATTCAGTTCTCCAATGGCAATGAAGGCTCCAGCAATCAGAAAGGTCAGAATGTACCCTCTACGAGGCTCATCACCAGGCCCCACCTGACAAGAAAGTAAGGTTAAATTTTGGTCATGTAGGAAAACAGAGGTCTTAAGTTGAACAATCCAAGCAGTTCTGCAGTATTGGTGAGATACACATTCCATGAGCCATCAACAATTTTTTTAAAATCATTTCATTAACAACGCATGACCTGAAGTAATCTGGTCTTGAGGCCCCATTTGGCAAGTATCCTGTACCCCAATCATGTTTGGTCTACAGTACCGGTCAAAGGAGTTGCAGCACTTACACGCACATAAAATGCATGTAGTCTGTGTGTAGTATTCATGGACAGTGCGTGTAAGTATGGTGCATGTAATTTCACGCATGTAAAATTTAAAGATCTGGTAGTTAAACAGATTTGCATACCCCATATCCTGTGTTAATCTTTCAAAAATAATTGATAATTTTCCTACAAGTAACGGGGGTACTCGATATCCAGGACTGTATCTGTTTCAAGTGTTCCCAATCCCACTATTTTTTTTACCACAAATTTGCTTTATCCTATTATTTCTTACCATACTATGTTAGATATCTTAAATATCCCAAAAACCTCCAACAGAATCAGTCTCTGACCAAGCTTCAAATATATCAATTCTGAATACAGAAGGTATGACATGACAGACATTCCCAGGACCTTAGGGCTAATGTATTAAGACCTTTTTTGTGAAACAGATTTAAAACCTCAAATGTTTACAACTCATACTGTGTGAACTCATTTATCATAATTAAGCACTTTTGATGCCCAGAAAAGTGACTTTACGTTTTTGAAAGTTCACAACTCACCCCAGTTCCAAAGTAATGGATTCCTGGAAAGATATTGTCCTTGCAAAGTGCCTGGAATGTCTTTGGTGCTCCAACTAAACTAGCCAAGGCAGAAGACAGAGTGGCTGCAAATATACCTCCAGTCACTATCGGTCCCCAGGCTGCAATCTTCTCCATTACCTGTTGAGAAAGAACAATCATTAGTTTACAAGAAAAAATTATTAACTGTAAATTTGTCTTTGTTAACAGTTTAAAACATGAATGTATAATTTAATATATAATTTAATATAATAATAGCTAACTACAGTGTATGGTGTTTTGTTAATGTATGTTGTCATTTGTGGGCATTTGTACATGTAAGTGTTTTAAAACATTTTGCTGGCATCAGTGGTTAGCATTTAAGTGTTTTTCAGCATCATGGGTCAGGGGTTACAGGGAGAGCGTGGGGTATTACGTTTTCCCTGGGCATGTAAACCCTTGTAGTTCATACTTCAGCGGACTGAGAAGTTTTTAAACAAGGCATTACATATCACCATGAAAGGATGAATTCCTTAACAGCTCTGGATGCTTCTCAATGCTTCTTCAAGAAACATTTGTTAGAGAGACAGATCACCAGCTACTGAAATGTTTAAGGCAAGCTTCCTATTCATGGCAATTTACCAGTAAGACTTCAAACATACAAATTTTACTTCCCCTACCTGGAAATCGTTCATTAGACCATACTCGCAGGTGAAGTCGGCTGCACACTGGTGAGGTGGAGCACTAGTCACATTTAAGGTTTGATTGACAACCGCAGCTACAACCACTCCTGAAGCATCCCGCAGCACACAAGCTGCTGCAAGCCAGTCAAGAGCCACATATACAATGGTACTGATTAGGATGGCCCACAGTGTACCCTTGGGAATGGCTTTCTGTGCATCTTTCAAGTCTCCAGAGATGTTCACTCCAGCCAAGATGCCAGTGGCTGCCGGGAAAAACACAGCAAACACAGAAAAGAAATTTTCACCTTCACGATAAGCTGGTCCAAAGTTTTCCTTAAACAGGTTAAGGTCTAACCCAATGAACCCTTTAGCACGACTTTCCTCATTTAGGGGCCCGATGAAAGTGCCAATCATCACGTCAACAATGGAGATAACCAGGATACAAAGGAGAAACATCTGAGTGCGCACGACCCACTCAAGGCCAATGAGAGTTACACCCAGTAACAGCAAAACTGTGAAAATGCCAACAATGCGTATAATGTTGAGTTCGCCAATCACATCCACGTCACCGCCATTTTCTTTGATCAAGTCTTTAATGGTTTCAGCAAAACCAACAACATACAATGCAACAGCTACAGCATTGGCAACAGAAAAGATTAACCCAATGGAGCCACCAAACTCTGGCCCAAGACTGCGCGAAATCAAATAGTATGCACCACCTAAGCAAAAGAAAAAAACAGAATAATATAATATATTTTTAAGATTACACAAGCACAGAGGTACTGAGGTACAGTCTACGATGTATATGCAAATACTATTTTCTTGAAAGTGAAGAATGATCATCACAGTTAATTTCACTCCTCACAGGAGATATGAACTCAATAAATTGACCTCGCTCCCAATGTGTGGCTTCATAGCTCAATTGGTAGAGTATCGCACCGGTATCACGGAAGTCACAGGTTCGAATCCCGTTGAAGCCCTGATTCTTTTAGACTTCTTCTTTCCAATTGCTTAAATTGGAAAATTAACTGCGATGATCACTCTTCACTTTCATCTACAACCGCAGTTCAAATATGAATAATTTCATATGTATTTCACATCATACTATTTTCGTGTTATAATTATATCATTAGTTATCATACAATGTATTTAGTACATTATCACAAATATCATCTTGCACAATGTTGCTTAATTTTTACATTAAATTAAATATGCTCTGTGATAAATCAGACAATCTCAAGTCAATGTCATATTTTTTACATGTAAGTTATAGTATCCAAAATTACACAATTTGCAATTAACTTGTATTACTTTCCTTGCTACCTAATGATATCTGTGTGTGTTTGCTGTTAATTAAACAATTGTTCATGATGGGCTTATTGGGTTAAAATTAGCCAGATTCACTGTGGTAACTTTTAGTCTGAATTTTTACAAAACAATATTGGAAACTGCTCTTAGGTTAACGCCAATCAACAAACCGTGTTCAACTTACCTCCTTTGACTTCACCGTTAGTGCAAACAGCTGACATAGACAGAGTGGTGAACATTGTCACCACTGCTGACAGCACGATAATGACAGTTGACCAGCCAATTCCTGCCTGTCCAGCCACCCACGACAATCGCAAGTACAACATAACACCCCAGATATTGAGAAGACATCGCAACATGACACCCTTAAGCCAACCAAACTTTGGGGCAACCTTGGCCTTTTTTTCCTTTTTGGTGCGAATAACAATTTCATCACTGTCGACACCGCCATTTTCAACATTTTCCACACTGGGAGGTTCGTCCTGGAGAAGAATAAGATGAAAAAGATTTAAAGATCTGTAAGCTCTCAGTGAAACCCAGATTCCTCTGGCAGGTAGGAAGGGCAGCAGGAATATTATGTACAGTACTTCAAATTCCTGACCAGACTGAAATTTGTGTTCCATTAAAAATTGGCATTAAAAATTGGCTCCTGAAACATCACCGTAAAAGTTACAAGCGAGAGCGTTTAAAGAATGTTATAAATATTTCCCCTGGAGTTGTTAAAAATTGAGAATACAGGTACCATCACTTGCAACTACCTGTCCACATGTGACAAAAACATGCTGCCTTTGCTTCCCTTCAAGTGTTGCGGAGTGGCGCCAAAATGTTCCCAAGCGGCTGGGTAACCTTTGAAGCTCGATTGTTAAAACTTTGAATTTTGACTGGCCGGAAGAACATGTATATCTAGACAGGTAGTTGCTAGCAACAGTAGTATTTTTGTAAGCAGAGTTGATTTGATAATAGTAACTTAATTGAATTAATTAAAGGAAGACCCTGGCAATTCTACATTCATATTTGCATTCAAATGTCTTTTAATTTCTCAAAGCAGTTTTTCTGTAAGTGATTGGTTTCATGATAGGTAAATACTCTCCAAAGAGCTTTAATGCTACATTGCATGTTCCCATTTTTATCCCAGGGGAGTCTGACGTGCATGAACTAATCCACAAATTTACTCAGTTTTAGTATGGTTAATCTTCCAACCTAAGTAAATTGTGAACTGATCACAGCAAGCTCCATAAAGCTAAGATCTTAATTTAAGATTTTTTGACTTACCTCAGCACTTGTTCTGGTGCTGAGGTAAGACGAATAATCTTGAATTTAGATTTTCGTTTTTACGGAAAGGCTTGCATTATTACTCTTCTTGAAAAGAGATTGGGACTTGCAATGAAAACATGTTATGACTGTTCTGTGGAAACAATCACTTTGGAAATTGGAAATTGGAAATTGGAAATTGGAAATTATGACATAAGCAGGCGAGGATCCGTACCGGTTTCCATCCTGTTACGAAATCGGTCAGATTTTCAGAGTTACTTGGAAACCCTCTAAAGGGTACTTGAGGGATGCAAAAAAAATCCAGAATAATTCATAAGGGAGCATGTCCCTGGAACCCCTGGAAGGCACTTATTTTGGAAATCAGCCAGAATATATCCTAGATCCGCGCCTTATAAGTTTGTATTTAACAATTATTCCTCGAGCCCAAATGGGCTATTGACTCGGAGCCCATGAGGGCGAGAGGAATAATTGTTTTAGTAAAATCCAACTAGTTAGTCAAAAAAATATCGAGACAAAACATCTTTCGCTAGTTAAAGCCATTGTTTTGGTTTTCAAAGCCGGTGCTTTTTGCTACTAGTGGGCTATAACAAATTTATCAACGGCATCTTTTGCGACTGACGAAGGGGTTATACCCGAAACGTCTCGTTCCCTTTAATATGGAACATGAAGCACTTTTTTAAAACATCTTTCTTCATACAGTAATTCCAAGTGCTACACAGCATCAATTTAATTGTCCTTTAAAGTATAACAAATAGCCTACTAGTAGCTCAACCAATCACAATGCAGCATTGATAATAGACCACTAGTTGGATTTTACTAATAATTATATAACCAGTCAATTTCAGCTAGCGCTGGTCAAGTACGGTCTGTAATTAAATCGATGAGTTAATTTTACGCATCGGTAATAACTATTTTGCATTGTATTTTAATTAAGGCTATTAAATAGAACACATTCAAATATTTGAAAACAAAAAAAAATTCCAAGTGTGAATATCAGAATTATAAAAGCAGATAAAAATATCGGAGGGTGTCAATTCCCCATTGAAATTTCAAATGGAAGAAAGATCTGCATCCCTTGCAACTTCCCTGCTCGTTGACACGATTACCGTTGACACGTCGTTATTACAATTTTTAGCCGAGTTTACTTTTAATACAAAGAAGCTTATAGCAAGCTTATTTTCTTCTCAAACCGGTTTTCTGTGAGTTCATTATGCTGTATTTTAGCTACAAAGAGTACAGGAATTTATTTAAAAATATAACACTGTATATCATGAATATATCATGAAAAAACAACCAAGGTGATATAGTTATAGTGCAACCACAATATCTAACTTATAAGCAATTGAGAGTATTGCTCTTGACAACGGCACATGATAAATTCATATTGTTCAATGTCCTCGATGGTTCACGAGGGCTTTCGAATTCGACAAAAAATATTAAATAATGGCACAATAAAAATTCACAAGCAATAAGCATATTCCTTCTTATGCTCTAGATAACTTCACGTAGTACTGAGATATGTAAATCAGAAATTTACGCTTTTATCCTTCCAATCTTCGCGCGCGAAATATAAGCTCGAACTCTCGCTCTGCTTTACAGTTAAGTGTGCGTAACGAGAAAAATTCCTGACCATCTCCGGCCAATAATCAGAAATAATAATTATTATGGTTGCGATGTAATATAACACAGGAAATAGGTTCTATACCTGTTGCTCGTGGTCTTCTTCGAAACCTTTCCTCAATTCTTGAAGCGTCGGACGCGATTTTTTCGTGGGGTTCGTCTGCGAGTTTTCGTTTCGGTAAAACACGGTCAAGGGGACTGCATCATGCGTTGCATAGCCGATCGTTGCATCGACCGCATCGTGCGTGGAAAGAGGACGGCTTGGCGTTGTTGTTTCAGGAAAAGTCATTCTTGGGCTCGGATTGAGTGTATCCTCATCTCCACTGGGATCTAAATTCACTTGGTTGACGCAGAACCTTAGCGAAGGAACATCGCTCGAAGCTGCCGAAGGTTCGCTCGATGGCGCTTGGTTTTCCATGGGATTTTCACAGCCTTCGCCAATCTCTTTGGCTTCAGTACTTGCCATGGTCCAAACTCACTCGCTAAAACAAAAACATGATAAAAGTAAAACAGACTTCAACACCAGCCGTCGACTTCCGAAACGCTTACAGTTGACAGGGAGGGGAGGGGAGGGAAGGGTAAATGCCCCTATGACGTATTTCTAGTGACACGTGCACCACACTTAAACCAGCTCTGCTCACGCGGTTTTTTCCAGTTGATCAATAATTTGCTTCTAGTTTTGATCAATATGCCAAATTAAACAAAAAGAAAAACGCACACACGAACAAAAGAAAAATCCATGAGACTTACTGTAACGCGAAAATTCACATTTTCAGAGACAAATTGCAGATACCGCAGGTGCTAGATCGGTAAAGAACGAACACAGCGAACAGGCGAAGCACGCTAGGATTCTCGGCGTACGGGTGTACCTCGTGGTTCAGCTAAATTTTGTGACTCAATACCAGACTTGTATTTACAAACCTATAGGAATAAATGGTTTTCTCTTTCCCGTACTATGGACAATACTTGTGTAATTTTGCGATAGCGCCAAAGATACTGAAGTGTAAGAACTACTGAAAACTGGCGTTAGAATTCTTACCGGCTCTTTTAGACTGAAGATTCCTTGGTGAGCTTGATACCACACGATGCAAGTGGCAGTGGATCAGTCAGCTACGCTCTGTGCGGTTCGCGTTTTCACGCGCAAAATATTGGCCCAGTTCTATTGTTACCGTTGGGCACACAATGGCTTCCCGAGATAAGAGGGCTCTTAGCAAGCTATATAAGTAATTGCCCGTGAATATTCCGTGATTCTGGCGACAAACCCAATACATGTGTTTGCCATAATTTGTAAACGTGGCAATTTATGTGTTTTAAAATAACACAAGTTTGGTGTGAAAGCATTTAGAGAGAATGGAATCTTTATTGTTCTTTATTGACTGTCTGTAATGCCCGCACCCAAACAAGGAAAAACTTATTGAGTCCTTACTTAGCACTAGGTTAATTGATAGATTCACGCGTGGGCGCAGATGAAGTTTGTCAACACGGAAAGTTTAAATTAAAAAGTTACTTCAGTAACCCACGTGATCTGACCCACTAAAGTTAAAATTATACCGATTAACTAAAATCAATTACAAACGGGAAAGTTAAAGCAAAACACGAAAGAAAAGTCCAAACTTTAATTAATCACTATAGCTCTTTAAACGCGCGGTTATTGTACAAGATGCTAATACACATGTTAAAATTAATATGTACAATATTTATAAAATTAATAATAACTGAATAATTTTTGTCAAAACGAGTTTAAGAAACGTTGGCACAGTTGTACTTTTTGCTCTAAGAACGGTAGTAAGGGCTATTAAAATGGTTGTAATACTGATACGGGGCTAATTAACTTTTAATGAATTCGAAATTTTACAAAATATATTATTAAAAGTTTAATTTAATTCATCACAAACATTTACTGAAAATCAACGAGGTATCTCATTGCTTTTATCTCATGAAATGCGAGACATTATTTCTACAGTTTTCTTTAAGTTAACCTTTGTTCTGCTTCAATTGACGTGGATGCCCTTATTGTTCATTCCTTTTACATCTATAATCCTTATGCTCGCACGTTAGGGCGTAAAGGCTTTATTTTTGGCAGCAATATATTGAGTGAGGTATTTCTGGCGCCCTATTGCCAAACCATAGAAGCAAAGGTTGAATGTTCACATAACTTTGTATTGGTTACCTTCGTGAAAGTTCAGAGTCCAAAAAATTTGATTCGATTATTGTCTATAAATCAATGGAAATCTCTCTGTCTTGTCAGCGAGACTATTTTCAACCAAAATAGCGGTGCAGAGAAAACAGCACACTAGCTTATAAACAAACCCATACATTCCATTCGCCATTTTGGTGATTATTTAGCGTATTCTATTGTAAAAGGATAAACAAAGCGTGCGATGACGTCATAGTAATAGCACGCCACATCCATGCACACCAGTATTGTAACCGAACCATTTCTACCGAGTGGGGGTCGTGAAGGGCTTGACAAAGATGACACAATGCGAAATATAAAATCAGCAAATTTCGAAGAATTCAAAACTTTCAAGTAGGAAACTCTAAAATAACAACTTAGTAAGTTAAGAAACACAGAGGCGAATCAGACCAAACGGGTATAAGGCTAGATTGACGAAGATTAGAGAGATTAAGTTGGATCATACTGAACCACTGAACTTGAAAATTACTCGAAATACGTCACTCTTGACGTAGATGAATAGCCAAGACAAATTCGCTGCCTCTCTAGAATTTTTTCATTAGTATTGCGGTATTAAAAGGTCGAGAAAGCAGAAAGCAAATCGTGATTTTTAAAAAGGTTACGACATGTTTTAATTTTAAAGACATGTTTCGATGTTGCCAACATCATCGTCAGTTACATAATATTTGAAAAACCGTTGGACTATATAACAACTAGGCGAAATATACATAATTAATTGAGGTATTGTTTTAAACTGTCGTCTATTGATTTAATAATCTTCCCTCCCCACAAAATGGCGTGGTTTTGAGCTCCACAAAATTAAAATGACGGCTGATAAACTGAGAGATGTCCTCTAATGACGTTCAGAACCTCTTAATTGGAAAACTGGGATAGCAAAGGCTTTAAAGGCTCTTTACTATCACAATATTGTGATAGTAAAATAAAAACGTTGTGATAGTATATGAGCTTCTGGATTGCAGGTCAGATTTTCAAGAAAGGGCAGAGACACTTCAAGACTTAAAAAAGAAAATCGAGCAACTTGTTTTAAAAGTCTAACACAAACAGCGATGATAAACATTTTAAAACCATGCATTTTATGAACTTGACGTTTCTTATGCTAGTCATACATTTTCAAAACCTATAACCGCTGAATTGTTTTGAACATCTATGTCGACTAGAATACGGAACGTCAAGTTCCGAGAAAAATACAAGTTTTTCGAATGTTTATCACCGCTGTTTAATTTATATATTTTTAATCAAGCTACGATGGGCGAAGACCAAGAGTTTATCGAGTAACTTGCTGAAGTATTAGTAGAAGTGGCTTTGTATAAAGCACATTTTTATGTCGTGCTGTGATAGTTTGGGATACGTGTTGACTGTAGAGGCCTGGTTACCATACACGTCGGAGTTTACGAATGCTATATATGTACCTAATCGTACCTTTTCGGTTCGCTTCGGTGGCATGTCAGGCGAGTCATGCAGGTCAATCCTTGGTTCGTATTTTGCCCGATGAGGGGTACTCTCTTATATGGGCTATATAGGTATGTGTAGTGCGACCCCAAAGGCTATGGTTTTTCAGCCGTTTTGGTCATAAATCGGGTATCGATTTTGGCCATTTTGCTCTAAAATAGGTTAGGGTTTTTGTACTCTAGTTTTGAATTGGATATGTTGTTCAGGAAAAGCTTCTTTTTCATCAACAAAAGCCCTTCAAAAATTATGTTTATAGGGCAACTGTACCAGCTGTATCAAATTCTTGGTCAGGTCATAGATGGGGTAGGAAAAATCGCAGAGTTTGGCCATAAATAGGGAAAGGGTTTTGGGAAGCAGGCCGCACAGGTTATTTTCACAAGACGTTGTCATGCGACCCAAGTGAATACTCATGGCGAGACCAAACGAGCCTGATATACCGACAAAGCTTATCAAAAATATACGG
Source organism: Platygyra sinensis (assembly GCA_019787425.1). Classification (NCBI taxonomy): domain Eukaryota; kingdom Metazoa; phylum Cnidaria; class Anthozoa; order Scleractinia; family Merulinidae; genus Platygyra; species Platygyra sinensis. The sequence continues at coordinate 18,647 of JAHPZR010040259.1, read as the reverse complement.
CCAAATGTCCATATATCATAGCGTAGCCATATCAGGTCAGTGATTTGATATCGCAGGTTGTAATCATTCAAATACATTTCATTGCGTGAGATTGGTCTAAACGCGTCAAGTGACCGAAAATTACCCAGCCAAAACGGGGAACATTTGGGGATTTGCGTGTGTTGTGAAAAATATTTGAAGGGTAATAAACATAATATCCTCCATTTGTCGCGAAAATATGCTCGGATATTTGTCCTTGGACATTATCTGTTCCTTAAAACTCGGCAGATTTATATTTCTCGAGCTACGCTCTCTGAAAATTGTTTGCTTCTCTGAACAGATAACGTCCGCGGACAAACATCCGTGCATATTTTCGCGCCAAATTTAGGCGATTGTTTTGATATCAGGACAGTGGACACAGCTTCTGTTCGGCTTATTGGAAATTTGGGTACGGTTAAAGGTAGTACGTACCGGGAAAGTCTGATTTTTGGTAAAATGTGTATTTCTTACGGCGTTTCCATCATCAGAAAGGTTTCAGTCAAAAAGATTTCTAAGTCAAATAGCTCGCTGATTCCATAGCAGAGGTCTCTAAGTGGAATCCATAGAAATTCAGAAAAGCACTGGGAACGAGGTTGCGCCGATCTCCAGAGTGCGTTAAAAGAAATATTTTTAAAAAATTTAAAAGCAAGTTCTGAAGCCGACCCGAAAGAAAAAATTGTCAAACGTTTTGAGCGGACATCAGCAGCAAAAGCCAAGCTTAATAAGCTTGGATCATGGACGAGAAAAACTGCGACAAATTAAATCAAGTCGCTTTTATGGAGTGCCACGTGGGACACAAAAACATGTTTTCGTTTCTTTATTTCATTGCAAATCCAAGTTACATCAACTAACGTTGCTGTATTAACTAATCTTCTTCCCCTCGCTGAGATTTGCAGCTCACTTCATTCCAGTGTTTAATATTCGTCCCCTTCTTCGCCTTCGTCCAGTGAATCTACGCCAACTTCTTCATAATCCTTCTCCAGAGCAGCCAAATCTTCACGAGCCTCGGAGAACTCTCCTTCCTCCATTCCCTCACCCACATACCAGTGGACAAAAGCACGTTTGGCGTACATCAGATCAAACTTGTGATCCAGGCGGGCCCAGGCCTCAGCAATAGCTGTTGTGTTACTCAACATACACACAGCGCGCTGAACCTTGGCCAGGTCACCACCAGGAACAACTGTGGGAGGCTGGTAGTTGATTCCAACCTGTTTTGTTTTGTTTCAGAAAAAAGAAAGAAGACTTGTTAGCAGGCCGCGGAAAGTAGGGAAGGGGTGCCTGCGCTGGAGGCACTGTTTTGCTCTTCGGCAAGACTCTACTCTCAGCTACAGCGCAGATGCATTAAAGAGAAAATAGTAAATTTAATTTCAAGCGGGGGAAAAACCCTACGATGGACAAGCATTCCAACCCAGTGAGTTTAGAAATACCTCTTGTCGCTTCACACTTGACGAGACCAAGGTCCAGTGGTCTGTCCGCAATTTTTCCTGATGTACACTTAATTAAACCAACCTTACAGCACTGAGTACCAATAACAGGACAAATAAAATAATTCATTACTTTGAATCCAGTAGGACACCAATCGACAAACTGAATTGTCCTTTTCGTCTTGATGCTAGCGATAGCGGCGTTCACATCCTTCGGTACCACGTCCCCGCGGAACAACAGACAACAAGCCATGTACTTGCCATGCCGTGGATCGCATTTTACCATCTGATTGGCTGGCTCAAAGCATGCACTCGTGATCTCAGCAACGCTCAATTGCTCGTGATAAGCTTTCTCGGCGGAGATGACAGGAGCGTATGTAGCGAGAGGGAAGTGAATACGCGGATACGGTACCAAGTTAGTCTAAGTTAAAATAAAGCAAGGTAAAGTTAATGACTTTTTTTTTAGTTCGACTTGTTTCTTCAATGCTGTTCTTTCCCGCGAGTGGTTTTCTAAATGTTTGCAACAAAGTTCTTTCTGCATTCAAAAGGCACAAAAAGGTAATTATAAATGTTTCATGATTACTTGATAATAATCTTTTTTTTTTCAATATTTATTTCCTTATTTTAGTGTTTTAAATTAGCGCAGCAGTGCTAAAAGTTTTAAAATACTTGAATGAAGTGTTTCAATTATTCTTCAGGTCGTACTGATGTACAACTTGTATACTCAACAGTATTGGAATGGACAGAATTTATCGCTTTTCGCGAATCAGGGATTCAAGGATTCAATAATATTCAGTGTCTGCGTGTTTTCCATTTGGTTCTGTTTGTCTGGCAAGACAGGCTGCTCTCAGATTAAAACTCACTGAATATATTACATGCAGCAACGTTATTTCGAAACACAAAATATATTTCATTCATTCTTGGTGACTGTATATACGAGAGAGATCGAGGGAGTAAATTAAAGAAGATGAAAATTATCAAGGCCTGATGCTGATAGTTATCTATCAATCGCTAAGTATCTGCCGATTACATCAGTGTAAAAAACCAAATTTTACTGCATTTAAAATATGCATATCTCTTAGTCTTAAAAGCTCGCCAACGGCTATCTTATGCTTCTTAAATTTCCATCGAGCATATGGCATTTTAACGAACAGGCTAAATTTCTGTTAAAAAGATTACTCGCCATTTGGCCATCAATGCTACGCGTTAAAAAACATCTGTTTTCGTTGAGCATCTAAAGCTGTAAAAAAAAATTATCTGCCTGTGTTGAGATAAACATCTTAAATATCACCAGGAGCTTACCACCCACATAAAATATAGTTGATCCCCAAAAATCTCATATCGTCTCCGTTCACTGACTCAAATGCAATCGCGAAAACAACTTGCGTGAAATCTAGTCGTTTCTCGCCCCAATCTGAGCTGCGGGTACTGACTTTGGCATTGTCCCCACTATGAAAACAAAGCTTTATTTCTACGGTTAGGTCTACTTTTGTCAATGACTCGTCACGAAAATGGAGCTTTTGGAAAACGCTCTCTTCAAACCGAAAAAATTTGAAAACGCCCGGCGTTTTGTGTCCTGACAGAAAACATTTTGAAAACGGAGCGATAATCATGTACTATCATGTGACTTCCCTGACAGAGTCATCCTCAAACACAAGTTGACCGAAGAGACTGGTGATTGTTGCGCCGAGCCTTCTTTAAAAAAATTCTTCCGGCGTAGTGTGGAAGGGGCCTACAAATGAATAAGACAAGTCGATGTAGGATATTTATCGCATCTTACGAAATAGAAAGCGAATTTTAGCCATTTCTTTGCCTTTGTGTGACTAATAACGTCAACCAACCTGAAATTCCGTGAGGTCCACATTCAAGGCACCATCAAACCGAAGCGAGGCAGTGATTGACGACACAATTTGACCAATCAGGCGGTTCAGATTGGTGTACGTCGGCCGCTCGATATCGAGGTTCCGACGACAGATATCATAAATTGCCTCGTTATCAACCATGAATGCGCAGTCGGAATGCTCCAGGGTGGTGTGGGTAGTCAGGATGGAGTTGTAGGGCTCGACTACTGCTGTAGAGACTTGAGGAGCTGGGTAGATCGCAAATTGAAGTTTGGACTTCTTCCCGTAGTCAACAGAAAGGCGTTCCATGAGGAGGGAGGTAAAGCCAGATCCTGTACCACCCCCAAAGGAATGAAAGATCAAGAAGCCTTGAAGGCCACTGCACTGGTCGGCCTGAAGGAACAAACGAAAAAGATAATAGAAACCAGAACTCTGACCGCACATATCATATAAAACTGAATAACCTTAGTAGCAAGCGTTACCGTACGAAGTGAACGACTTTTTCCGCATTCCGGCCGCGAGTAGAAAGTGGCGGCGCGCGGGATCGCCGCTTGCGCGACCAAGGCTGATCTTGGCGCTTAGATCGGAGACAAAGAAGACTGACGAAACCGGCGAAGAGGAATGGCTGATAGTAAGAACAAAAATTACAGAATTAAACAGAAAACAGATTTACCATTTTCCTGGTTTTGTCCAACACATTGTCGATGTGTTCCTTACCGACAGTGTAGTGACCACGAGCATAGTTGTTAGCAGCGTCTTCCTTGCCTGTGAAAAGCTGGTCAGGGTGAAACAATTGTCGGTAGGTCCCAGTACGAACCTCATCTACAAACCGAGCAAAAAAAAGGTGATGAGGGGAAGAGGTTCCAGCACTGCGTTAAATCATGGGCTCCTGGTTAAATCTAACCCTAGTTCCCAGGGTGCACGTATTTCGAATTCCCCCAGACTATTGTAACGAGCGAAGCGAAGGAAAACATGGAAAATGCTTGATTTTTGCGTTTCCTTTCAAAGCTGCCGCCTGTGGATTAACTATCAATAGAGCATGCTAATTGTTTTAGGGGCGATTCTTGAATTAATTGAATCAACAACAAAAGGGCTCAAACTTTCTGGAGTGAAGATTTAGCTCGACTGGAAGAAGATTCAACTCTACTGCTAGCTGATCTTGTATAATTTAACACATCAAAAAGCGCGCCAGTCTGTTAATAATCTTAAATTCTGAATAGACTGCTGGCAGTCTGTTTTTCTCTCGAAATTTCAGCAGGGATTATGAGGAGAGAATATTTAGCCTAAAGGAGAATGGGACGAGACATTCGCGTTCGCGATGACTAAACACTCGTCTAAGCCCGGCCGTCTAAGTGACCCTCAGAGAAAAAAACACCGGCTGCAAGCAGACCGTTTATTCTGAAGGATTTACTGTGTAAAAATAAAGTTACCATACCATAGCAATAATTTCGAGTTTGGTGCTCTATAGACAGTGTGGTATTTATGCACTAATGTGCACTTGTCTAGTACATGTAACATGTAGCGCTTCATATCTAGAGCTTTGTCCATTTCTCTGGCGTTGAAATTTTTGTGCAACATAAATTGTTCACAACATCCATGTTATAGAAAAAAAGACCTAAGGCAATCATTACGTAACAGTGCGAAATCCGAGCTTTTCGGCTACTTGTTTGGGCAATGTATATCAAGAAATCATTGTCCTCATACGGGACCTGAATAAAAAAACTCATACGTTGTCGGGCGTGGTGAACGAACGACCTGCTTCAGAGCTCCTAGCTGGTGCAAGGGTAAGGCGGGTAAAGGTTAATCTACGGTCCAATGTTAGTACGTACTGTTTGGCGCGTTTGGTTTTATACTGACTTCTTTTGTTAACCTATTTGTTCTTCGTGTGTATGACTACTAAATACTGAGCTTCGTTGAGGATGAAAAGTGTTTTAATGTTTGACTGGCAAGAGCTAAAAATAGACAGAAATAAAGATGGGGTTAGTATATTGAATCAAAATATTCTATTGCGTATGGAACTTGTTTTCTTCAAAAAAATTATATTTAAATACAAATGCAAAATTTTTTGGTGAAAGATAGGCTTCCATGGATACTTCGCTTATAGTTCCTTGAGGCGATATTCAAATAAAGCTGTTTAGGTTTTTCTTATTTTGAACGTTTTTCTTATTTAAGTGATAAAAAAATATATAATTATAAATACTAGCAAAAAACAGCTTATCGTGATTGAAACTCTGCTTAACACTAAATATTCGTCTATTTATTGCATGTTTTTTTTTTCTCGAACTAGCTGGAAGCGCATCTGATCATGGATTGTCATTAACAGCAAAGCTGAATAGAACTGTATTATGAATACGGTAAGGAATATTGTGAAGCACCTCTTGAGACAAAATATGGCCTTTGCAACACATTTCAGTGAGCGGATATAATGAGAGCATGTGTAGAAATAATTATTAGATCATATTTTAATAATGCCGGAAATATTTACATTAAAATTACTTTCAAGTGTATAGCAGAAAACGTGTCTTGTTTTTAAGAGAAGGGGTTTCGTTCTTAGTTAAATCATGTATAATGAGCTCCTATGCATAATAAATGCAGAATTTACTAAAACGCTTGTAACAAGAAAGGAATATGCATGAAACATTAGCTATTCGGGTTGAAACAAGTCACGGCTTTCAGTTCTCTCTATTGACCGGCACGAAATAGAAAATAATGAAAAATTTGACAGCTTCAGTTGCAATAAGGAAATTGAAATAAAATTGGCTCGCTGCTCGAAGGAACGAAAGCAAAATAACATGTAGACCCACCTATAACAGTAGGCTCTAGGTCAACAAAGATTGCCCGAGGGACGTGCTTCCCTGATCCAGTTTCGCTGAAAAACGTGTTGAAAGAATCATCCCCATAGCCTAGAGTTTTATCGCTTGGCATCAGTCCGTCTGGTTGGATACCATGCTCCAAACAGTACAGCTCCCAGCAAGAGTTGCCGATCTGACATCCTGCCTGGCCGACGTGTACAGATATACATTCACGCTAGAGGTTAAACAAAATAAAAATCGGATGAAAAAATAAGTGAGCGTAAAAACAAGTATACAACATGTACCCTATACTCAAACTTGGGCGCGCGAGTGAAACCGCTTGCTAAATTCATCGTCCTTTCCAAGTCTCAAAAAAGAATAACAATGTTCCTGATCTGCGTAGTTGGAAAATAGCAGAAAAAATTGTAAATACCATAATGAAGCTATCCCTGGACTGGTGTAAGATTTTTGGGAAGTTGAAGAAATGAACGCTAAGGTAGGTATGCGACGATCTTCCTTTGGTTCGAGTCAGCTGACTGTCGAATAGCTGGGGAAAGTCTTTCGATTATAGTTTCTAATATTGTATTCAAAAATCAACATGCAATGAACGGATTTAGCCAATCACAGAGAAGACCTTTTACCCTGATGTGCTTGACGTGTCAAATAAGCATTTTTTAAATTCCTCGGCTACAAATGAGAGACATTGCGGGGATTTTACATGACGGGAAACTATGCCACCAGGCAATCAATAAAGATGGCGGCAACGGGAGGAAAACTTTTAGCTGGTCGCTTAGCATTTGTTACTGGTAAGATCGGAGAGAATATCTCTAATAAGATAGAGTTGTTTTCATATATAGAATAATTATGCTAAACATGACACATAAATTTACTATGCAGATTAATATATTTAATGTAATCGTTAGAAAAAAATGTTAACATTTCTTTCCTTTATAAAATCAGGGCCTATCTAATCGATCGAAATCGATCATCGAAAATGTAATCGATTAATCGATAATACTCGATAATACTCGATATTTGTCGATTGATTAGACAATTTAATCGATTGAAATCGATAATAACAATTTTTTTGTCACATCGGTGGAAATCGAAAATCAAACACGCGATCTGATCTTATCATAACACTGCATAGCACTTACTTTCAAGCTTACCTTCGAATCCGCTTTGTTGATAAAGATGATGTTACTTTCTCTGGTGGTAGCGACTTTACTTGTTTTTTTTTTCACTAGGATCACGGCTGTAAAGCTGTTTAAAGCAATATTTCAGCAGATTTCAGCCCAGCAGTCCTATGGTGCTGTGTACTGTGTACTGTGTACTTGATCTTTGCTTTACTTACGATTATTGAATAACGATAACTAACAAACAAATCAAAGGAAAACTTTTACGCGCCCTTGTACTCTAGAATTGTCAGAATCGCAGTGACTATCTGGAGTCACAAGTGTAAAAACTGGCAAACTGTCATCTGTTCTCCAAGAATTTAGAAGGGTAATTTTCGAGCGCTTATGGGGAGGCACGCATGTTGGCTTACGCAGTGCAGAGTGCTTGTCTTTGTCCATTTACTTTTCGATATTTGTCGAACAAATCATTAAAATCGATAGCTAATTAGAGAAATCGATCAAAATCGATAGTCACAAAGACGCGAGTGATCGATTTCTATCGATTTCCGATATTAATCGATTAATAAATTAGTATCGATTACGATCGATTACGATCGATTTCAATCGAGTATCGAAAATATCGATTAGATAAGCCCTGATAAAATGTAGAAGAACACGGAGGCATTGTTGAATTCTCTTGACATTATTCCAGGTGGTGCTAGCGGCATTGGCCGGGCTGTGTGCCAGGCATTAGCGGCAGAAGGAGCAAGTATTGTTGTGACAGATCTCAACAAACAAGGGGCAGAAGAAACTACTGAGAGCTTATCAAAACATGCCGAAAACAAGCACCTCAACTATTCATTAGATGTGGCAAGGGGAGAAGAAGTACAAAAGGTGCTGGAGTGTATTATCAGTGAGTACAGGAAGCCACCGTGTATTTTAGTCAACTCTGCCGGTATCATTAGTGATGACTTCTTGTTGAAGATGGAGGAAGAAAAGTTTGACAAAGTTATTGAAGTGAATCTCAAGGTAAAGATAAGTCAGAAGCATTTGTAAGCAAACATATAGCGATGTTTCTCGTTACGTCACCTATTGTCATTAATGTGCCAACCAGAGCTTTATTGGCTGTATATCAAAAGAAATATGACGTCAATGTTTGTAAACAAGAAACATCGCTATTGGTATCCATTTCCATTTAACAGAATTGTCAGATGCATATGATATGTTATTGGTCCACCAGATGATTACATATTTTGTATAATAAAATAACCACAACATTTTTAACAATTTATCGTTGAGCATGCATTGGATATGAGGTGGTAGATAGCCAAAAATGCAACGAAATGCATAGTACTACAGTAGGTTGGGCTATAACCATGTCCTATCCAACCAGGGTGAGTGGACTTTATTGCTTTTAATTATTAGAAATATCCCTAAAATAAAGAAAACTAAACTGAAATAAGAATAAAAACGCCTCAATTATCATGTGTATACTCATTATATACATACAGTCTAGAGCATGGTATAATGGCTCGTATGATACATTGAACTCTCTGACTCTTTTCTGATTGGCCAAAAGTGAATTTTTGAAATCAGCACCCTTGACGTCATAACTGCGGATAATAATACATGATCTTGGGATTATTACTGTACATGTATAATTTATACATGTACAGTAATAATCTCAAGGGCATGGGTAATAATGTCAAGTTTGCGTGCTTTGTGTTGCTTCCCATCAGTGAAGAAGCGAAAACATGGCTTCCATTTTTTTCATTCAATGTATTGCCTGATTTCATACCGTGAGGGACTAGGTACGAGTCTGTTAATTATGGGATTAGCAACTATTGATCCCCATGGTCAGAAAGAGCACATCGAGATTCATAAAATCCCCAAGTTTGGTGTTAATCAGGCTAGTCTTGACTGAGATACAGGCATTTAAAAACGTAAAAAATTTACAAAGAAATGTATGGAAAACCGGACAAATGCGGACAAAAGTCCGGATTTGGCCGGTTTTCCATACATTTCTTTGTAATTTTTTCACGTTTTTAAATGCCTGTATCTCAGTCAAGACTAGCCTGATTAACACCAAACTTGGGGATTTTATGAATCTTGATGTGCTCTTTCTGACTATGGGGATCAATAGTTGCTAATCCCATAATTAACAGACTCGTACCTAGTCCCTCACGGTATGAAATCAGGCAATAATATGAAACAATTATTAGATTCAGTTTTTGTGATATCCAAAATAATCAAGGACTCATCATCATCATCATGTATTCCTTTTCCCTCTGAGGGAAATAGGGCCTTGTGTTCTCTCTCTCCAAGCTTCTCGGTCTACCTCTCCTACGTCTTCCTTCTGGGGTCCAAGGACTCAGTAAGGGTTATTAACCTCAGCCTACAGCTTTGGCTGGTAACCCTTACCTCGACCTTAATTATTCTGGATATCACAAAAACCTCATCCAATAATTGTTTAATATTATTACTGCTAAGTGAATGAAAACTCTTGAGTAGCATTATCCAGTTTTTAATAATGGAAGATATCCCCTTATCAAACCATCCATATTTAAATCTTTTTCAAAATACATAAACTGAAAAAATCATTTTGTAATATTTCATTTTATTTCAGGGAACGTTTCTTGTCACACAAGCAGTAGCCAAACTGATGGTCAGCGAAAAAGTTGCAAATGGCTCTATTGTTAATCTAGCCAGTATTGTAGGCAAGGTACATGCATGTAATATGTTATAGTGTTCAACACAAGTATAATTATTATATCATGTTCAGATATGAAGTGTTTTACAAAAGTATTGCAATGACATGAAAGTAATAAACTCTTTAGGGTATTGTTCCACCATTGGCATAGGTTTAAAACATGACAAGTTGTTAAATTTTTGTCGGGCTTTTTGCTGGGCCATGCAAGATATGGATATGCTGAAATTCTGGTGGCAGTGTTAACCCAAAAATCTGAAGTAGACTACCAAGGGTACCATTGAATGCTACATAAAAGTGCCTGCAGCATACATAAAAACTGTATGTCAGTACATTTTGGGCATTTCATATCCTATTGTCTAGAATAATACTATCAGACAGATGTAGGTGGCATTTCAAATGCTTGAAGTCAGAGGATCTAGCGGGAGAGATAGACTGTACTGAGATTAAACAACTTGCTAAACAACCCAAGAAGGAAAGAAACCAAAAACAAAATCAAAAACAAAAGCAAGTGGGTAACTGGGAATCACCATGGGCATTATCCACAGATATTTACATTGTACATTATGGCTCTCTGTCCACCATTTCAGACTACAGTAGATTGGGGATTACATGTGTTGCCTGTTGTAGGTGGAGGAAATATGTGGCCAGCATAGACTCTGGGATAAAACTAAGAGACAGGGTGGGTGGGGAATGGATGCGGCAGCATCCCCAATTAGCTTGTAAGCTAAATATCTTGAAACGTAAACAAAATTTATTATTATTATTATTATTATTATTATTATTATTATTGTTATTGTTATATTGTTATTATTACTATTACTATTACAGCTATAATAATACCCATTACCATTACTATTACTATTATTATTATCAAATTATTATTATTATTATTATTATTATTATAAAATTGAGTAGAACTGTAGGACTTCGAACATTCTACATGATGAAGTACTTAAAATTTGATCACTGTGCCTCCAACATAGTGACTCATTCAGTGTCTTCATCCTGGCTGTCACATATGGCTGTATACTGATATGAAATTAATGACTTTGTCAATTTCGAATTACCAGATAGGAAATCTTGGTCAGGCAAATTACGCTGCCTCTAAAGCTGGTGTGGAAGGTTTGACAAGGACCTGTGCTAAAGAGCTTGGAAGGTGTGCCATTTGTTATTTTATGACATTCCCTTATCAGCACTTAAAAATAAATTGCCATTCTAATGTGTTTTTATGCAATGTAGATTTGGTGTGAGATGCAATGCAGTTTTACCAGGCTTTATTCAAACTCCAATGACGGAACATGTTCCAGAAAAAGTTTTAGAAAACGTAAGAAATGAACTTGGCTTTGCTATAACTGCACTGTAACTGCATGATGGATGGTACATGTTGTTATTCAGTAATCACTAAAGGCTGGCTTTCACTGCAGAGGGAGTTGAAGTCAGGGTCAAAGTTGGAGTCATAAGAGTGCCTTATGACCTAGTGCAAATCAAAAATTGGAGTCGTAAGCAGGGTCATAAACTCAATGGAATTGAAGTTGGAAGAATCAGTCAGAATATTTTCATTTCTTCACATATGATCCAGTGAAAACTTGGTTGTCGGAGTCAGAGGCAGAGGCAGAAGCAGAAGAAAGAACCAATCGGAAGGCCCAGAATCGATTATTGTGATTGCTTTATTCTTCTGCTTGTGCTCGCGACTCCACAAGATCATAAGTGACAGGAATTGGTGTTCTGCTTCTGACTCCATCGATAGCACAATCTGTACTGAAAGAATCTGGCAAACATTAGCAAATATAGTCCTGTAGTTTTATATATAGGATTACCCTACATTAAACTACCATTATTTTTTTGATAGTTATGCTCTTGTTTTGTTCTTTCTCTGTTACAGTTAAAGAAGCAGATTCCCCTTGCAACATTTGGCCAACCATCAGGTAAAGTTTCAGTAGTGGAGTGCATAATAGCCAATGGACAGACTCTCTGTTAAACACTGTAGCTCACAGAGGAGGCAGTTTACCTGTCAGGAGCATTTAAAGCAGAGCACAAGTGATGAATGTGGAGTATGACACAGTGCGATTGTTCTTTTCCATTACTCTCAACTTGTGCACTGTGTGGGTACTCATTACCTGACTGTGAAAATTATTTGACTTGTGTTTTCACATTTTTTTTTTCCATCTGACACTACATCAAAACACTTTTTTTCTACCTGATGCTGCGTCAACTGCTGGTTGGAAGGGGCCAGCATAGTTGTGTGGTTAGGATGCCAGACCTCGAAATCTGGAGGTTGTGGGTTCAAGTTGTGCTCTGACCATTAACCTGGAGTTGTTTTTCGGTAGACCCTAGTTTGAGACAACTCCTCGGCCATACTGCCTTGTAAATAGCCAACTGGTCTGCCTCCTGCTAGTTGGGATTTTTATAATAATAATAAAGTGTCGTACGTATTTGGCACTGTAGTACTAATTGGGGACACTGTAAATAAAATAATAACTAAACATTGCAAATAGAACATATTAAACTATTAAGAATCCCAACTGGTGGGAGTTGAACTTAGGACAACCGAGAACAAATCCAGATAGCAGCAGGGTGAAGGATTTGAACCAGGGACCTCCAGCCTAAACCACCTGGCCACACTGCCTCCCTCAAGAGCCTCTCAAGCCCACAGAATGTTGATTTACATCATTAATTTTGGTTTCACTGGCCCTGAAAAGCCGTGCCATTGGGCAAGTGGCCAATTAAGATAATTAATTTTATTGAATACAAGGTAGTTACACTTTGTTTTGTGCCATAAGTTGTCTCTATTATTCATGGGCTAACAACGACACTATTATAACTGATCAATCTTTCAGATGTAGCAGACGTGATAACATTCCTTGCTTCTGATAGAAGTAGCTATATCACAGGCATAAGCATTGAGGTCACAGGTATGTTATACTTACTGTTAACAGGTCCCTTAGAATGTTTGGATGAGTTAAATATGTTTGACAAGCGGTGTTTATGATCAAATTCTGGCAACACTGAACACTGATAGCGGGGAAATTCTCTTATTATTTGAGCTACTCAATAGCAAATTAAGAACTCCTCTAAATAGGCCAATAATACAGTGCATTGCTAGTAAATTTAAAGTGCACCTAACCCCAAATTATTTTTTTTGCTTAAATAAATCTTTGCACCTGTTCGAAACACAATGTGCCTTTTTAAACTAAATCTTGACATTTTTATAGGCTGTAAAAGTTACGAAATCAAGCCATCACCTGTTGCACGTCCGAGCTAGTGAGGGGCATGGGTCTATTCCTGGGTGGACGTCACAGACTGATTTGCATCGTATTAAGTCTTTGTAAACATGCATGCAAAGAAGTTTGTGACATCAACCCAGGAATAGACCCATTCCCCTTACTTGCTCGGTCGTGGAACAGACGATGACCAGATTTCTTAACTTTTACCGCCTGTAAAAAGTCAAGATTAGGGCAAAAAAGGGGCAAAAAGGCGCAAAGCGTTTCAAACAGGTGCAAAGAGTTATTTAAGCGAAAAAAATATTTTGGGGTTAGGTGCACTTTAAATTCATGTGGCTCCTAAGGCTTGAGGAACTAAAATGAAATAAATGGCATCAAGTGTGAATTGGTGCGAGACTTGTTACCATGTTGATGATGATGATGATGATGATGATGATTTGGACAGGGCCCAAACAACAATAAACCAGTCCTACAGTGTATATTAATTAAGTAAACAAATAAAACAATGTTTGTTTTTCTTTGTCTCCATAGGTGGTCTTTTTATGTAAAGTACAGTTTGTGATTCGACTGTATGTTTCCAAAACTAACAGCAGACCATGGCATGGCAGTCTAGCCTGCGTGGAGAATTCTTGTGCTTCCCTCATTCATTGAACAAAACTGCAAATGCCATCTACTCCTGGGCATATCAATCCTGTGTCTTCAAGGAAGACAAGGAAGGGAAGTTCAGTCAATAAATCGCTTTAAAGGAGAACATCATATGTTTAAACCCTGCTATACTCCGCTCCTACAATAATGTTCAGTAGCAACTGTACAAGAAGCAATTTTAAACGTACTGAATAAAAGTTGTTGTTGAATGCTGCCTTTGACCATTTACCTTGGTCTTAACTATCTCCTTTTCCACTCTGACAAGTGCTATAGCATAGAAAAATCCCTTTCAGCCCTTTGTACATATTTCACTTTCGTTTCTCTTTTCATTTTTCAATTTTGATCCGTTTTCTTCTCCAGGCCATTGTCAATCCTAGACAATAGATTTAGAGAACCTCTCCCCTAGTTACGAGTGTTTGTGCAGGTCTCATATTGCATTCATTACAATTCATGGGCTATGTGCCATTTGTTTTACCAAGTCAACCATGGTAAAAGGCAAAACAAACCCTGAGAACCTTACATTTCTTAATTCAGTGGAACCCTGTTAATACGACCACCTTTGGGCCATGGAAAACTGGTCGTATTAACGGGGTGGTCGTATTAAAGGGGTTCTTTAAATAAGAAAATGACTGGCTGAGCCTTTATTCAGGACAGAATAAAGCGGCCGTAATGACAAGGTGATTGTATTAACAAGGTGGTCCTAAGGCGGGGTTCCACTGTTGTTGCTAAGGAGAGAAAAGATTGAGAGGGTGATGCGAAAAATTGTGTGCAACTTGTGTGACTGTCTAGAATCGTCCAGAAGTTTTGTGCATATTTAATTAGTATCGAATCACACCAGTGATTCAGCAATTCTTTTTTAAGTCGTTTACGAGTGATGCTATAAATAGTTTTACATTGTAATGTTACTTTATTTAGTAGAGCCGGAAAGTTCTAGAACCTTATGCTGTAAAGTATATAAGCGAATTGGTGTAATTTTTAGGTGGTTTTTAAAGAGAATAATCCCGTGAGTCAGTAGTGCTTGTTGAAGCGTGACAAAGGTCGCATTTAAATTGTTGACAGATGTTGTGTTTGACTGTAACAGAGAGGTTACGTGGATATCTGCAAAGGCCGTGTTTATACAAGAGTGGCGGAAGTCGAAGTATAGTTTACAAGCCTAGCGTGTGCTTGTTGAGAAGTCTTGTGTGGAATTACTACTTTGGTTTAGAGTAAATAACCTTGTTGCTGTTCCGACATCCCTGCGTTCTGATTAGACTACAAACTACCTACCACTTCAAACAACGAACTCGCAACAGAGGGAATCTAATTCTAGTGCCAGTTTACGTAGGTCGCCGTTTTAACTGAATTTTCCGCACAGAGTTCAGCTTCCCCCTATTGGTGTACATTCCTCTGTACTACAGTACCCCCCTGGCACAGATCAAGCTTGGTAGCCCGGCCTCTATTCCACTTTCGGTGCCGCGAGGAAGATACATTGACACAAGTGGATGAATTCGTAGACAAATACGAGCAATCGCGCCATGATATTTGTTCGTTTTTGTACATTCAATAGTAGTCTGAAGTATGGATGAGCCTTGCGGCCCTGAAATAGCTAGCCCTGGGTTTCAGTTGCACCTCGAACACAGCACAACTTCCTCTCAAATGAGTCAGAAAAATCCAAGTGAGTGCGGTGTTAAACTCGTGCACGCGTGTATTCCTTGGTTGTGGTTAATTTGTCTGCAGGAAATGCTAGAAGCCTTTGCAATCTTATGTTCGATATTTCTTTCAGTGGCAACAGCCATTGAAGCGCGGAGTACTGAAGGAGAAATCCATTTTTCGCGGCTTGAAGCTTTGGACCCGCAAAAACGAGAGTTGTTAGAAGCGAGATTCTCTACTCCACGGGTTTGTGCAGAATTCACCTCTATTCAACTTCTGATATTGTATTTTGTGGTTATCAATCAAATATGTTGGGCGATGATTTTTATTTGAGCTAAAACGTCCAGATTTTGACAAAATTATATACCGTTTTTAAACTACATGTATAAATTAAGCGCTTAAATAACTTTGTCTCGGCATATCAACAGGTACATTTTATAAGCTTATTCATTTAGGAAGTACAGGTTGAAAAAAAATCAAATTTTTTTTCTATTCTTTGATATTTATAATAGAACTGAAGCTTTCATATGGTGGAATTTACAAATCTGTTATTTTTCTCATGAGCTGTCATCATAATTTCTTTAGATGGAACTACATGTGCTTTAGAATAGGCAGGGTCGGGGGATTGGGAATGGTTTGGTTATAGGCAAAGGTCTTGTTTACTCATGACCAACGATTGTAAATTTGTTTCTTTATTGATCTCTTCTCAAATACCCCTAGAAAATCGTTTTCAAAAAACTTGTAATTTTTTTTCAGGGGATATATATATTCAGGGGTGTGTTCGTTGATCCAGTTCAGGATCAATGATTTGAGATCACCTGAATCATGGTTTGTTAAAAGGAGCCAATTGAACCCTCAAACAGAATGGAGTCATTGGCTCATTATTTTGATGCATCATAAAAGAGATCTTATATCACTGATGTTGATCAAGGCCATTGATTGATAACCACAAAATACAATATCAGAAGTTGAATAGAGGTGAATTCTGCACAAACCCGTGGAGTAGAGAATCTCGCTTCTAACAACTCTCGTTTTTGCGGGTCCAAAGCTTCAAGCCGCGAAAAATGGATTTCTCCTTCAGTACTCCGCGCTTCAATGGCTGTTGCCACTGAAAGAAATATCGAACATAAGATTGCAAAGGCTTCTAGCATTTCCTGCAGACAAATTAACCACAACCAAGGAATACACGCGTGCACGAGTTTAACACCGCACTCACTTGGATTTTTCTGACTCATTTGAGAGGAAGTTGTGCTGTGTTCGAGGTGCAACTGAAACCCAGGGCTAGCTATTTCAGGGCCGCAAGGCTCATCCATACTTCAGACTACTATTGAATGTACAAAAACGAACAAATATCATGGCGCGATTGCTCGTATTTGTCTACGAATTCATCCACTTGTGTCAATGTATCTTCCTCGCGGCACCGAAAGTGGAATAGAGGCCGGGCTACCAAGCTTGATCTGTGCCAGGGGGGTACTGTAGTACAGAGGAATGTACACCAATAGGGGGAAGCTGAACTCTGTGCGGAAAATTCAGTTAAAACGGCGACCTACGTAAACTGGCACTAGAATTAGATTCCCTCTGTTGCGAGTTCGTTGTTTGAAGTGGTAGGTAGTTTGTAGTCTAATCAGAACGCAGGGATGTCGGAACAGCAACAAGGTTATTTACTCTAAACCAAAGTAGTAATTCCACACAAGACTTCTCAACAAGCACACGCTAGGCTTGTAAACTATACTTCGACTTCCGCCACTCTTGTATAAACACGGCCTTTGCAGATATCCACGTAACCTCTCTGTTACAGTCAAACACAACATCTGTCAACAATTTAAATGCGACCTTTGTCACGCTTCAACAAGCACTACTGACTCACGGGATTATTCTCTTTAAAAACCACCTAAAAATTACACCAATTCGCTTATATACTTTACAGCATAAGGTTCTAGAACTTTCCGGCTCTACTAAATAAAGTAACATTACAATGTAAAACTATTTATAGCATCACTCGTAAACGACTTAAAAAAGAATTGCTGAATCACTGGTGTGATTCGATACTAATTAAATATGCACAAAACTTCTGGACGATTCTAGACAGTCACACAAGTTGCACACAATTTTTCGCATCACCCTCTCAATCTTTTCTCTCCTTAGCAACAACAGTGGAACCCCGCCTTAGGACCACCTTGTTAATACAATCACCTTGTCATTACGGCCGCTTTATTCTGTCCTGAATAAAGGCTCAGCCAGTCATTTTCTTATTTAAAGAACCCCTTTAATACGACCACCCCGTTAATACGACCAGTTTTCCATGGCCCAAAGGTGGTCGTATTAACAGGGTTCCACTGAATTAAGAAATGTAAGGTTCTCAGGGTTTGTTTTGCCTTTTACCATGGTTGACTTGGTAAAACAAATGGCACATAGCCCATGAATTGTAATGAATGCAATATGAGACCTGCACAAACACTCGTAACTAGGGGAGAGGTTCTCTAAATCTATTGTCTAGGATTGACAATGGCCTGGAGAAGAAAACGGATCAAAATTGAAAAATGAAAAGAGAAACGAAAGTGAAATATGTACAAAGGGCTGAAAGGGATTTTTCTATGCTATAGCACTTGTCAGAGTGGAAAAGGAGATAGTTAAGACCAAGGTAAATGGTCAAAGGCAGCATTCAACAACAACTTTTATTCAGTACGTTTAAAATTGCTTCTTGTACAGTTGCTACTGAACATTATTGTAGGAGCGGAGTATAGCAGGGTTTAAACATATGATGTTCTCCTTTAAAGCGATTTATTGACTGAACTTCCCTTCCTTGTCTTCCTTGAAGACACAGGATTGATATGCCCAGGAGTAGATGGCATTTGCAGTTTTGTTCAATGAATGAGGGAAGCACAAGAATTCTCCACGCAGGCTAGACTGCCATGCCATGGTCTGCTGTTAGTTTTGGAAACATACAGTCGAATCACAAACTGTACTTTACATAAAAAGACCACCTATGGAGACAAAGAAAAACAAACATTGTTTTATTTGTTTACTTAATTAATATACACTGTAGGACTGGTTTATTGTTGTTTGGGCCCTGTCCAAATCATCATCATCATCATCATCATCATCAACATGGTAACAAGTCTCGCACCAATTCACACTTGATGCCATTTATTTCATTTTAGTTCCTCAAGCCTTAGGAGCCACATGAATTTAAAGTGCACCTAACCCCAAAATATTTTTTTCGCTTAAATAACTCTTTGCACCTGTTTGAAA
>JAHPZR010040257.1:0-21994 GCA_019787425.1 Platygyra sinensis | reverse complement strand
CCTTTCTTATCTTTCACACTGAACTGAATAACACTCTGTCAAAGCTCAATGCTTGTCCGATTTCTTAACAAGTTTTGCTACGTTGAATAAGGTCTACTGCAAATCTTTAGCTTAGCTTTTGATTGGTTAAGCTATTTTGACCTGTTGCTTGCCGCAAGACAAAGTTCACTCGCGTAGTTATCATATCGAATCAACATTGGTTGTTAGTTTGACGCAAAGGAAAATACGTAGTGTTTACATGCTCTGCAAGTGAAAAACGTCGAAGCCACTTTAAAAAAAAAGTTGTGAGCGAACTCAACATCGATTCAAGTTCGTTGCTAGTTTGACGCAAAGGAACATAGGTATCATGCTCTGCAACTTTATAAAAGAAACCATCGAAGCCACTTAAAAATAAATTTGCTGCCTCATAACAGGAAAGCACAACTTTCTTTTGGCAAGTGATTGTAGAGACCACTGCACAGTTCAACTTACGTCATTAGTTTATTGTAATCATTTTCCGGCAGTTCATTTTAACAGATCAAATCGCAGTGCTTTCTACCTCGATTATTCCCATGTTCAGGTTTTGCTATAGAGAAATATAACTGATGGCTAATCAATTACTGTCGCAGCAGGTGTAATAATACTGTGCGTACAAACTCGTCATTTCGTCAGTAAAATAGTTAATATAATGAAATAACTAATTTGATGATGCTTTTATCGGCATAAAACTTAATGACTGTCGCACTTCTCTATATGTTTTTTAAGCTTTACATTCTTAATTATTTGGTGTGGTGTTGTTCTGCTTTTAAGAGTTACGAACCCTGTATTGGCGTAAGTAAGGTCTTTATGAATATTGGCAGTCCGTGCTTTTACCTTGAACAAAGGGGAACGGAGGTGCTGACATTTAAGGACTTTCAGTTACAAATCTGTTTTTATATTGGCTCTACATCATTCCAAACTATATGTAATGAGCTACTAAAATGATAACTGATTCATTACATGTCATTACACTTTGAATTTTGTAACCAAGAGCTAGAAGACTGATTTTTGACAGTGTTAAGCGCTGAAATAGTTTTAGTAGGTTGTATTGCTACTTATTTTAAGTGGGCAGGCTGATATACGTAGTTAGATGAGAGGTATTTACAGAAACCAGCATCAGAGCGAACGATCTGTGTCAGTATCCGTAAACAAACATTCGCTCATGGATTTTACGCCTGCCAGTCACGACAGTCGTCAAAGGGAAGTACTTCAGCGATAATCTCTAACGCAAGCAGAATATTGAATTAGTTTTTATTGAGTTTTCAAGCATCGTATGGTTCGCAATTCATTGAGACCATAAATAAACTTTCTTAATTGATTTAGAGACTAATACGATTAGATCTCACAATTAATTACGCAAGTTTGCCGTCCGCCTGGCACTCACGAGAACGAAAGCGTGGGGAGAAACGTCTGGCCCGTGGGCAAAATTCATACCCTCAAATATTTGATCGGATTAAAGCTCACAAGACAAAGATAATAAAATTGTCCTTCCTCTGACAACGAAAAAAGTAAGAAACATTTTGGCCTTGGCCTCAGGCGCCGGTGTTCTTGAAAGTAAAGGTCCGTAACAACAATACAGTACAGTTTGTATTGATACATTCCAGTTAATAGGTGCACTGTCATAGATTAGTTCAGTGGCGTATTCTACCGTACAACCAGCTTAGCCTGCAGTGCAGGCGTTTTCGTTTTGGAGCTCGCGGTCGTAAGTTCGCCGCCATATCGGCTTGAGCAAAGTAGGTGGGGAGGGGGCGGGGAAAAACGGAAGTTTTTTTCCTTCCCCTCCCCCTCCCCCGTTACTTCTCCTTTCAGCCTAACTCTCACTCCCTGGGACGCATTTTTGTCTCTCTCCAAGCCTCTTCCGAGTTTGAATCCAAGATGGCGCTCGCTTGATCAAACCCGCAGCCTCGCTCGCCAAAATACGCCTGCATTGCAGGCTACAGCCAACTAAAATTCATTGCGCGTTGTATTTAGTGGCTAAAATAGCCGGTGCTATCGCTTGCTATGGTTTCTTAATGTTCGTGGCTTATGAAAGTTTGATTTTGCTGTTTGTTGTTATTAAACACGCAACGACTGCAGTATTAGCAACAGTCTGCGTAGCAGGCGTTTCCGAAAACTGTACTTACGCGAAAGGGACGAAAGTAGGACGGAGTGCAAAAAGACTTACGCAAAGGAAACGAAACTGGAAAGGGGGTGCGCAGGCTACATAAGCAACAATTGAGTCATTTTTCTTTTGACTTACGTCAGCCGTATTTGATACCAGTCACACACTCAGTAGAGATATAAAAAGTAGTTTATATTACCTCGTCTTCTCGGTCGGTACGGTAAGTTAGGGATCTTTGTTCTAGGCTCGAAGCGCCTGGGCCATAAATCCATGCCCATAAACAGGGTCATTTATCAATTGTATATATTGATTTCAATTGATATCGTGCTATCCGTTCTACCTTGTGACCTTAATTTAAGATAAATAATAATTTTCCCTGTCTCAGCTCTCACTTAACAACGAAATCTTTTTCGTCACTTTTATTTTCTCTCATTTCCCTCCTTCTAAATGTATAAACTTGGATTTCACAACCCCGCCCTTTCGCAAATCGTGGTTATATAAAATAATTAAGTTCTCCGGCTCAACGTCAACTGTTGTGAAGTAGTTCTGCAGCAGAGGTATGCATTACGTATGTAACACCGTCTAAATGGGGCCGTACTGGTTATTGCTCTGCGCCACGAGACGATGTGGATAATCGTCTCTTGATTTCGTTCATAGAAGACACATGGCAACACAGCTAAAAGTTTAACACAAACGGATATTGTCTGTCAAAGCCCAAGCTTTAATGTACTTTGGAGCGAGGCATGATAAGTTACGTCACCTCTTAATACAAGTTCTGTATAATTTCTCTCACTGCGATATAACCAACCGATCTTGGCATGGGCGTTTTATAGCAAGGACGTATCGTAGCTGGCCGTATACGAGAAAGTTACCAGCTTGGTCTGTGTATGTAGTTGGCTCAAAACGATTTAAAACGCTGTCTCTGCAAACAATAGCTTAAACTGTAGGCAAAAAAAAAACACACTTGAGCACATGATATTAACTTGCCGTTGAATAAGCTAGTAAATGGGAGGCCTAAGCTTGAGAGCTTGGATGACGTCAAATGAAACTGCTGTCACGTTTCTGATGATTAGTATAAATGATTATGTGATAAACAAACAGGACAACGGTTGCATTTCTTTTACAAGGACGCGGTGTTTATTTCAAGTATCTTAGTTTTCGACACTTGTATGTATGTATGTAAATCTTTATTTAAACACGGAAAATCATCAGTTAAGCTTAAGTTAAAAACTAAAACTAATTACAACTGCTTTACATGATTGCCGTGTAGAGCTGAGTTGGGCTTAAAAGGGATAGGTGTTTTTACAATCCGCTTAGTTTTCCGCAGATGGTTTTTACCACGATTCTGTCTTCTTTCTGTTAGAAGTCACCATAAACATACTTATTACGTCAACGGATTGCATTAGGAAGAAAATAGATTGTTCTGTTCTAAGGGATATCAATATTAGCTGTTTGGCAGTCTACCGAGTCATGCAAAGTTCTAAATAGCTTTACCAGTAACTAATTCGACAGAAACCTCAGTAAAAGCGGACTTCGCACACTGCTTTTGAGCATTTTGTCATTTTTCAGTTACTCAAAACCGAAAACCCGTGCGCAATGGTACCTCAAGCGATTTAAGGCGGAAATTCATTATTCATGCTTACTTGAGCAACAAGGGTTAACCTTTAAGACTGAATTCTTATATTTGCTTCAAAGTTCTCAAAAATCAACACATCGCCTTGCTTTAGATGACTCAGGCGTACACGCAAACGTATTCCCCATGGTGGGGGGTACAAGGGAAGGAAAACGATGGATGGAGCCCCTCTTCTTTTATTTGTTTTTGTTATGGGGGCCAACTAGAAAACCAAATGGTTTACTTGACCCATGCTCTAACTTAATATTTATAACTTTGAAAAGCTTTATTGGAAACATAAAGGACACTGTCTACTTTTGTTAGTGCGCACACGTTCTGCGCATCACGCAAGACATGATTCAAGGGCCACGTGCACGCTGCGTTGACATCGACGAAATCAAGTACACGCGTAGACTTGCCACAAGTCGACCTCATGAATTCAGGGTGAATATGGCCGCGAAGCGGCCGAGCGAGCGACGAAGTCGCGAGAGGTCCGGCGGGTACTGAATAAACAAGACGAAGGACTTTTCAGAAAGTCTAGTACACGCGGACTGAAATGAAAGCAAAATTTTCGTATTGTGACCAAATCAAGTTACCACTGACTGTTAAAGTCTTCCAGCTGAAAAACTAGCTCCCGTGGCACGGAGGTCACGGGTTCGAATCCCGTTGAAGCCCTGATTTTTTCAGGCTTCTCTTTTCCAGTTGCTTGAATTGGAAACTGATTTACTGCGATGATCATTCTTCACGTTCATCAACAGCCGCAGTTTAAATATGAATTATTTCATATACTTCACATTAAACCAAAAATTGTTTTGATGTTATCATTTACCGCGTGGTTTCAAGATCTTTACTAATGCGTTTGCTTTTCTGTGTGTAAAGAAGTAAATTTGTGAAGAAATATCCTTTCCTTATGCCGAAATCGATGTCAGCATTTTTGTTGAGATTCAAGGCTAATTATCTTGAAAAAATGTATGGCTCCCCGGCCATATTTCTTTGTGGATTCCAATAGCCCTTGCAAAGATCTACCTTTTCCGAGAAGAAATATTGGAACACAGTGTTGACTGAGTTTAGGACATTATCAGTTGTAAATAACACGTTCAAATCAGCATGTGGAGTTTGCGTTCTGTATGTAGTGTTGTAATCCTATGATGAACGAAATCAAGAGACGATTATCCACATCGTCTCGTGGCGCAGAGCAATAACCAGTACGGCCCCATTTAGACGGTGTTACATACGTAATGCATACCTCTGCTGCAGAACTACTTGACAACAGTTAACGTTGAGCCGGAGAACTTATTTTGTAACCACGATTTGCGAAAGGGCGGGCTTGCGAAGTCTAAGTTTATACATTTAGAAGGAGGGAAATGAGAGAAAATAAAAGTGACAAAAAGATTTCGTTGTTAAGGGGAAAATTATTATTAATCTTAAACTAAAGTCACAAGGTGGAACGGATAGCACGATATCAATTGAAATCAATATATACAATTGACAAATGACCCTGTTTATGGGCATGGATTTAGACGATTTATGGCCCAGGTGCTCCGCGCCTAAAACAAAGATCCCTAACTTACCGTACCGACCGAGAAGACGAGGTAAATAAACTACTTTTTATATCTCTACGGGAGCGTCTGAGTGGTGTCAAATACGGCTGACGTAAGTCAAAAGAAAAATGACCCAATTGTTGCAAATGTAGCCTGCGCCTCCCTTTCCAGTTTCGTTTCCTTTGCGTAAGTCTTTTTGCACTCCCTCCTAGTTTCGTTCCCTTCGCGTAAGTACAGTTTTCGGAAACGCCTGCTACGCAGACTGTTGCTAATACTGCAGTCGTTGCGTGTTTCATAACAGCAAACAGCAAATCAAACATTTATAAGCCACGAACATTAAGAAACCATAGCGATAGACCACAGGACATTTTAGCCGCTAAAAACAGCGCGCAATGAATTTTAGCTGGCTGTACGGTAGAATACGCCACTAAACTAATCTATGACAGTGCGCTTATTAACTGGAATGTACTGATCAATACCTACTTTGCTCAAGCCGATATGGCGGCGAACTTACGACCGCGAGCTCCAAAACGAAAACGCCTGCACTGCAGGCTAAGCTGGTTGTACGGTAGAATACGCCACTGAACTAATCTATGACAGTGCACCTATTAACTGGAATGTATCAATACAAACTGTACTGTATTGTTGTTACGGACCTTTTCTTCCAAGAACACCGTCGCCTGAGGCCAAGGCCAAAATGTTTCTTACTTGTTCTCAATGTCAGAGAAAGGACAATTTTATTATCTTTGTCTTGTGAGCTTTAATCCGATCACTTAAAGTTTTTGAGGGTACGAATTTTGCCCACGGGCCAGACTTTTTTGTCCACGCTTTCGTTCGCGTGATAGCCAGGCGGACGGCAAACTTGGGTAATTAATTGTCAGATCTAATCCTATTATTCAATCTCTCTAAATCAATTAAGAAAGTTTATTTATGGTCCTAATGAACCATACGATGCTTGAAAACTCAATAAAAACTAATTCAATATTTTGCTTGCGTTAGTTAGGGATTATCGCTGAAGTACTTCTCTTTGACGACTGTCGTGACGACAGGCGTAAAATGCATGAGCGAATGTTTGTTTTCGGATACTGACACAGATCGTTCGCTGATGCTGTTTTCTCTAAAAGCCTCTCATCAAACTACGTATATCAGCCTGCCCACTTAAAATAAGTAGCAATACAACCCTCTAAGACTATTTCAGCGCTTAACACTGTCAAAAATCAGTCTTCTAGCTCATGGTTACAAAATACAAAGTGTAATGACATGTAATGAATCAGTTAGCATTTTAGTAGCTCATTACATGTAGTTGGAATGATGTATAGCCAATACTGAAAAAACAGATTTGTAACTGAAAGTCCTTAAATGTTAGCACCTGCGCTGCCCTTTGTTTAAGATAAATGCACGGACTGCCAATATTCATAAAGACCTTTCTTACGCCAAGTACAGGATTCGCAACTCTTAAAAACAGAACAACACCAGACCAAATAATTAAGAATGTGAGGCTTAAAACTTATAGAGATGTGCGACAGCCATTACGTTTTATACCGATAAAAGCATCGTCAATTTAGTTATTTCAATACATTAACTATTTTACTGAAGAAATGACGAGTTTGTACGCGCGATTATTACACCTGTCGCGGCAGTAATAGATTAGCCATCGAAAGTGCTATTTCTCTGTAGCACAGAATCCTTCATTTTTTGTAGCAAAACCTGAACATGGGAATAATTGATGTAGAAAGCACTGAGATTTGATCTGTTAAAATCAACTGCCGGAAAATGATAACAATAAACTAATGACGTAAGTTGAACTTTGCAGTGGTAAAAGATATTTCTTTTCAAAAGGTTCTCTGAAGTCGTTAAGGAATGGTAATGACTAATATTCGTTATCGATGGTTATCTTCCGTCTTTTAATTGCCCGAATTCCTCTACAATCACTTGCCAAAATAAATTGTGCTTTCCTGTTATGAGGCAGCAAATTTATTTTTTAGTGGCTTCGATGTTTTTCATAAAGTTGCAGAGCATAATACGAATGTTCCTTTGTGCCAAACCAGCGGCGAACTTGAATCGATGTTGATCTTTTCTCACAACTTTTTTTTAAAGTGGCTTCGATGTTTTTCATAAAGCTACAGAACATGATACGTATGTTCCTTTGCGTCAAACTAGCAACGAACTTGCATCGATGTTGAGTTCACTCCCGATCACAACTTTATTTTAAAGTAGCTTCGACGTTTTTCACTTGCAGAACATGTAAACACTACGTATTTTCCTTTGCGTCAAACTAACAACCAATGTTAAATCAGTATAACAACGCGCGTGAACTTAGTCTGCAAGCAACAGGTCAAAATAGCTTAACCAATCAAAAGCAAAGCTAAAGATTTGCAGTAGACCTTATTGAACGTAGCAAAATTTGTCAAGAAATCGGAGAAAGCATTGAGCTTTGACAGCGTGTTATTCAGTTCCAAAACATTTAACTGTTTATGATAACGATAGGACGAATGGAATACATGTATGTCGAACTGTGAAGTGAAAGATTGAAAAAACGTAATAGTTTTGAGAACTGAGCATCTTTACTTGCTCTACTACTGAAATAACAAGACCGGTTTACAAACAGCCATTGTTATTCCAGTATCAAAATTGTATAATCCAACTAGTTGATCAAAAAACTATCGAGACAAAACATCTTTCGCTAGTTAAAGCGATTCAGCCGCCATTGTTTTGGTTCAAAGCCGGCGCTTTTCGCTACTAGTGGGCTTAACAAATAGCCTATTTTAGTAGTTCAACCAATCCGAACGCAGCATTGATAATAGACCACTAGTTGGATTTTACTAAAGCGGAATATTTACTGCATAAAACATACTTCATATAATACGGTTCGTCAAAACCCTCTGCCTACTGAGCCCTCATTGCGCCGTATCAGCGGTTGGAAATACATTTTTAAATAATATAAACTTTCATGTATAATTCAAAGAAAATTTTGTCAACAGTTTGTAAACTGCAACGAGTGAATATAAAACTCTTTGTATGAAGTAAATCACTGCCCTGTTGTCCACAAAAAGTTGCGTGCTTTATGGCTGTAATGTTGGACCATGTATTTGACAGTTTTTTGGCACGTGTATACGTGTGACACTCAAGTTTCCACTCGTTCTTTGATGGCGATGTTCATGGAGTGGATTGAATGTGCGTAAAAAAGAGTGCAATCATATTTATTGTTCCTTGCATTAGTATGGCCATGCGTTTCAATTTACTTTTAAGGATAGCGAATCTCGATGTAAGTTCATCGCGTGTTCTTGTTTGAATGACTTCAGGAAGTTTGATAGCGTGAGTCAGAAAAAGCCGAACTATTGCTTGCGGATGCTTGGTGAAAGTTTCCGCTGTTTTGCTTTTCAAGACCTTTCAAGTACGAGGGTTTTTTTTAGAATTCATTCTAGCTTGTTCCTTGGGACTTAATACACCAAACCATGCGAAAGGACTTAAAGGATTAAGATAATAAAAAATAAACCATGTAAACCTTAGTCCCAATGATGTTCGTAACATGCAAATCGGAAAAATAATTTTCAATGTGAAGTGTTCTCCTTAACTTTTATTTTCCCTTATGTGTTTGTTACGTTGATGATTAAAAATTGAGAACATTATTTTCTTTGCATGTTATTCGCCCATCAGAACACTACCTCAAATTTCTTGTCGGGTGCATATGCTTGCCTGGGTGTTTGACAATACCACTTAGGAACAACGTCATCAGTGGCGTGATCAGCATTCTGAGTATTTCATTTCAGTTGTATTTGAAGAGGTTTTGATTAACTGCGGTAGCCCGCTTCACACAGACCGATGTTCTAGAGCTCAACCGAGTGGATCGAAGACACATGACACACTTAAGTGGAAAAAACTAGCAAAATTCCGCGGCTCATAGGATTACAACACTACATACAGAACGCAAACTCCACATGCTGATTTGAACGTGTTATTTACAACTGATAATGTCCTAAACTCAGTCAACACTGTGTTCCAATATTTCTTCTCGGAAAAGGTAGATCTTTGCAAGGGCTATTGGAATCCACAAAGAAATATGGCCGGGGAGCCATACATTTTTTCAAGATAATTAGCCTTGAATCTCAACAAAAATGCTGACATCGATTTCGGCATAAGGAAAGGATATTTCTTCACAAATTTACTTCTTTACACACAGAAAAGCAAACGCATTAGTAAAGATCTTGAAACCACGCGGTAAATGATAACATCAAAACAATTTTTGGTTTAATGTGAAGTATATGAAATAATTCATATTTAAACTGCGGCTGTTGATGAACGTGAAGAATGATCATCGCAGTAAATCAGTTTCCAATTCAAGCAACTGGAAAAGAGAAGCCTGAAAAAATCAGGGCTTCAACGGGATTCGAACCCGTGACCTCCGTGCCACGGGAGCTAGTTTTTCAGCTGGAAGACTTTAACAGTCAGTGGTAACTTGATTTGGTCACAATACGAAAATTTTGCTTTCATTTCAGTCCGCGTGTACTAGACTTTCTGAAAAGTCCTTCGTCTTGTTTATTCAGTACCCGCCGGACCTCTCGCGACTTCGTCGCTCGCTCGGCCGCTTCGCGGCCATATTCACCCTGAATTCATGAGGTCGACTTGTGGCAAGTCTACGCGTGTACTTGATTTCGTCGATGTCAACGCAGCGTGCACGTGGCCCTTGAATCATGTCTTGCGTGATGCGCAGAACGTGTGCGCACTAACAAAAGTAGACAGTGTCCTTTATGTTTCCAATAAAGCTTTTCAAAGTTATAAATATTAAGTTAGAGCATGGGTCAAGTAAACCATTTGGTTTTCTAGTTGGCCCCCATAACAAAAACAAATAAAAGAAGAGGGGCTCCATCCATCGTTTTCCTTCCCTTGTACCCCCCACCATGGGGAATACGTTTGCGTGTACGCCTGAGTCATCTAAAGCAAGGCGATGTGTTGATTTTTGAGAACTTTGAAGCAAATATAAGAATTCAGTCTTAAAGGTTAACCCTTGTTGCTCAAGTAAGCATGAATAATGAATTTCCGCCTTAAATCGCTTGAGGTACCATTGCGCACGGGTTTTCGGTTTTGAGTAACTGAAAAATGACAAAATGCTCAAAAGCAGTGTGCGAAGTCCGCTTTTACTGAGGTTTCTGTCGAATTAGTTACTGGTAAAGCTATTTAGAACTTTGCATGACTCGGTAGACTGCCAAACAGCTAATATTGATATCCCTTAGAACAGAACAATCTATTTTCTTCCTAATGCAATCCGTTGACGTAATAAGTATGTTTATGGTGACTTCTAACAGAAAGAAGACAGAATCGTGGTAAAAACCATCTGCGGAAAACTAAGCGGATTGTAAAAACACCTATCCCTTTTAAGCCCAACTCAGCTCTACACGGCAATCATGTAAAGCAGTTGTAATTAGTTTTAGTTTTTAACTTAAGCTTAACTGATGATTTTCCGTGTTTAAATAAAGATTTACATACATACATACAAGTGTCGAAAACTAAGATACTTGAAATAAACACCGCGTCCTTGTAAAAGAAATGCAACCGTTGTCCTGTTTGTTTATCACATAATCATTTATACTAATCATCAGAAACGTGACAGCAGTTTCATTTGACGTCATCCAAGCTCTCAAGCTTAGGCCTCCCATTTACTAGCTTATTCAACGGCAAGTTAATATCATGTGCTCAAGTGTGTTTTTTTTTTGCCTACAGTTTAAGCTATTGTTTGCAGAGACAGCGTTTTAAATCGTTTTGAGCCAACTACATACACAGACCAAGCTGGTAACTTTCTCGTATACGGCCAGCTACGATACGTCCTTGCTATAAAACGCCCATGCCAAGATCGGTTGGTTATATCGCAGTGAGAGAAATTATACAGAACTTGTATTAAGAGGTGACGTAACTTATCATGCCTCGCTCCAAAGTACATTAAAGCTTGGGCTTTGACAGACAATATCCGTTTGTGTTAAACTTTTAGCTGTGTTGCCATGTGTCTTCTATGAACGAAATCAAGAGACGATTATCCACATCGTCTCGTGGCGCAGAGCAATAACCAGTACGGCCCCATTTAGACGGTGTTACATACGTAATGCATACCTCTGCTGCAGAACTACTTCACAACAGTTGACGTTGAGCCGGAGAACTTAATTATTTTATATAACCACGATTTGCGAAAGGGCGGGGTTGTGAAATCCAAGTTTATACATTTAGAAGGAGGGAAATGAGAGAAAATAAAAGTGACGAAAAAGATTTCGTTGTTAAGTGAGAGCTGAGACAGGGAAAATTATTATTTATCTTAAATTAAGGTCACAAGGTAGAACGGATAGCACGATATCAATTGAAATCAATATATACAATTGATAAATGACCCTGTTTATGGGCATGGATTTATGGCCCAGGCGCTTCGAGCCTAGAACAAAGATCCCTAACTTACCGTACCGACCGAGAAGACGAGGTAATATAAACTACTTTTTATATCTCTACTGAGTGTGTGACTGGTATCAAATACGGCTGACGTAAGTCAAAAGAAAAATGACTCAATTGTTGCTTATGTAGCCTGCGCACCCCCTTTCCAGTTTCGTTTCCTTTGCGTAAGTCTTTTTGCACTCCGTCCTACTTTCGTCCCTTTCGCGTAAGTACAGTTTTCGGAAACGCCTGCTACGCAGACTGTTGCTAATACTGCAGTCGTTGCGTGTTTAATAACAACAAACAGCAAAATCAAACTTTCATAAGCCACGAACATTAAGAAACCATAGCAAGCGATAGCACCGGCTATTTTAGCCACTAAATACAACGCGCAATGAATTTTAGTTGGCTGTAGCCTGCAATGC
Source organism: Platygyra sinensis (assembly GCA_019787425.1). Classification (NCBI taxonomy): domain Eukaryota; kingdom Metazoa; phylum Cnidaria; class Anthozoa; order Scleractinia; family Merulinidae; genus Platygyra; species Platygyra sinensis. The sequence goes on along the minus strand of JAHPZR010040257.1, from coordinate 9,886 downwards.
AGGCGTATTTTGGCGAGCGAGGCTGCGGGTTTGATCAAGCGAGCGCCATCTTGGATTCAAACTCGGAAGAGGCTTGGAGAGAGACAAAAATGCGTCCCAGGGAGTGAGAGTTAGGCTGAAAGGAGAAGTAACGGGGGAGGGGGAGGGGAAGGAAAAAAACTTCCGTTTTTCCCCGCCCCCTCCCCACCTACTTTGCTCAAGCCGATATGGCGGCGAACTTACGACCGCGAGCTCCAAAACGAAAACGCCTGCACTGCAGGCTAAGCTGGTTGTACGGTAGAATACGCCACTGAACTAATCTATGACAGTGCACCTATTAACTGGAATGTATCAATACAAACTGTACTGTATTGTTGTTACGGACCTTTACTTTCAAGAACACCGGCGCCTGAGGCCAAGGCCAAAATGTTTCTTACTTTTTTCGTTGTCAGAGGAAGGACAATTTTATTATCTTTGTCTTGTGAGCTTTAATCCGATCAAATATTTGAGGGTATGAATTTTGCCCACGGGCCAGACGTTTCTCCCCACGCTTTCGTTCTCGTGAGTGCCAGGCGGACGGCAAACTTGCGTAATTAATTGTGAGATCTAATCGTATTAGTCTCTAAATCAATTAAGAAAGTTTATTTATGGTCTCAATGAATTGCGAACCATACGATGCTTGAAAACTCAATAAAAACTAATTCAATATTCTGCTTGCGTTAGAGATTATCGCTGAAGTACTTCCCTTTGACGACTGTCGTGACTGGCAGGCGTAAAATCCATGAGCGAATGTTTGTTTACGGATACTGACACAGATCGTTCGCTCTGATGCTGGTTTCTGTAAATACCTCTCATCTAACTACGTATATCAGCCTGCCCACTTAAAATAAGTAGCAATACAACCTACTAAAACTATTTCAGCGCTTAACACTGTCAAAAATCAGTCTTCTAGCTCTTGGTTACAAAATTCAAAGTGTAATGACATGTAATGAATCAGTTATCATTTTAGTAGCTCATTACATATAGTTTGGAATGATGTAGAGCCAATATAAAAACAGATTTGTAACTGAAAGTCCTTAAATGTCAGCACCTCCGTTCCCCTTTGTTCAAGGTAAAAGCACGGACTGCCAATATTCATAAAGACCTTACTTACGCCAATACAGGGTTCGTAACTCTTAAAAGCAGAACAACACCACACCAAATAATTAAGAATGTAAAGCTTAAAAAACATATAGAGAAGTGCGACAGTCATTAAGTTTTTATGCCGATAAAAGCATCATCAAATTAGTTATTTCATTATATTAACTATTTTACTGACGAAATGACGAGTTTGTACGCACAGTATTATTACACCTGCTGCGACAGTAATTGATTAGCCATCAGTTATATTTCTCTATAGCAAAACCTGAACATGGGAATAATCGAGGTAGAAAGCACTGCGATTTGATCTGTTAAAATGAACTGCCGGAAAATGATTACAATAAACTAATGACGTAAGTTGAACTGTGCAGTGGTCTCTACAATCACTTGCCAAAAGAAAGTTGTGCTTTCCTGTTATGAGGCAGCAAATTTATTTTTAAGTGGCTTCGATGGTTTCTTTTATAAAGTTGCAGAGCATGATACCTATGTTCCTTTGCGTCAAACTAGCAACGAACTTGAATCGATGTTGAGTTCGCTCACAACTTTTTTTTTAAAGTGGCTTCGACGTTTTTCACTTGCAGAGCATGTAAACACTACGTATTTTCCTTTGCGTCAAACTAACAACCAATGTTGATTCGATATGATAACTACGCGAGTGAACTTTGTCTTGCGGCAAGCAACAGGTCAAAATAGCTTAACCAATCAAAAGCTAAGCTAAAGATTTGCAGTAGACCTTATTCAACGTAGCAAAACTTGTTAAGAAATCGGACAAGCATTGAGCTTTGACAGAGTGTTATTCAGTTCAGTGTGAAAGATAAGAAAGGAAGAGCCTCAAAACATGCCTCAAATATAGGATGATTTGGTTTTATCAACTGAGTTGATAATGTGAATTAGCCACCGTAAAGAGATTCGAAAGCTGACGTTTCGAGCGCTAGCCCTTCGTATTCGCTCCGACGAAGGGCTAGCGCTCGAAACGTCAGCTTTCGAATCTCTTTACGGTGGCTAATTCACATTATCAACTCAGTTGATAAAACCAAATTATCCTGTAATACTCCCACCGACGCAGCACCATAGTTTCTTTAGAAACTTACCCCCTCTACCATGCCTCAAATATGTCGTTTTAAACAAACATTTAACTGTAACTATACGACGAATGGAATATATGTATATCGGACCGTGAAGTGAAAGATTGAAAAAAACGTAATAGTTTTGAGAACTGAGCATCTTTACTTGCTCTACTACTGAAATAACAAGACCGGTTTACAAACAGCCATTGTTATTCCAGTATCAAAATTGTATAAAGCGGAATACTTACCGCATAAAACATACTTAATTTTTAAAATACGGTTCGTCAAATCTCCGTGCCTACTGAGCCCTCATTGCGCTCTATCAGCGGTTGGAAATATATTTTTTAAATAATATAAACTTTCATGTATAATTCAAAGAAAATTTTGTCAACAGTTTGTAAACTGCAACGAGTGAATATAAAACTCTTTGTATGAAGTAAATTACTGTCCTGTTGTCCACAAAAGGTTGCGTGCTTTATGGCTGCAATGTTGGACCATGGAGTAATTGACAGAGGCTTTTTTGGCACGTGTATACGTGTGACACCCAAGTTTCCACTCGTTCTTTGACGGCGATGTGCATGGAAGTGGATTGAATGTGCGTAAAAGAAAGTGCAATCAGATTTATTGTTTCTTGCATCAGTGAGGCCATGCGTTCTCATTTGCTTATGAGGATAGCGAATCTCGATGTAAGTTCATCGCGTGTTCTTGTTTGAATGACTTCAGGAAGTTTGATAGCGTGAGTCATAAAAAACCGAACTTTTGCTTACGGATGCTATGTGGAAGTTTCCGCTGATGTGCTTTTCAAGTATGACGGGTTTTTGAGAATCCATTCTAGCTTGTTCCTCGGGACTTAATTCACCGAGCCACGCCGAAGGACTAAAAGAATTAAGAAAGTAAAAAATAAATCATGTAAACTTTAATCACCGCAGAGTCTCAATATTTATGCCTCGTGTTCGTAGCAAATCGAAATTTTCAATGTGAAGTATTCCTTAACTTCTATTTGCCATTATGTGTTTGTTACCTTGATGATTAAGATTGAGAAAATCATTTTCTTCGCATAATATTCGCCCATCAGAATTGAACACTTCCTCAAATTTCTTGTCGGGTGCATATGCTTGCCTGGGTGTTTGACAATACCACTTTGGGATCAACGTCATCAGTGTCGTGATCAGCATTCTCGGTATTTCATTTCAGTTGTATTTGAAGAGGTTTTGATTAACTGCAGTAGCCCGCTACTCACAGACCCATGTTCTAGAGCTTCACAGTACAGCACTTTACGCAACCGAGTGGATCAAAGACACTTGACACTCTTAAGTGAAAAATGCCGGCTCAAACATCTCCAAAAATAGCAAATTCCGCGGCTCAGCGGATTACAACACTACAGAACGCAAACTCCACATGCTGATTTGAACATGTTAGTTACAATTGATAATGTCCTAAACTCAGTCAACACTGTGCATCAAGATATCTTAAACACATTTTCAAGTCGATAATTTTCTGGTCTCTCTTAATGTTGTTTTCTTCACAATGTATTGGTTTCGTGATGTGCAAGTGATTGTGGATCGGACCACCCTTGAAAAGTTAAGAACCATTTCTGAAGCGTGCAGTAGATGTAGCATTAAAGCAAAGTATTTTCTGTCAAGATAAATGGCCTTTAACAATTTTTTTCCGAACAGCGAGCAAAAATATACTGTTCGCATCTGCGCTGGAAAAAAAACCCTGTTGATTTCATGTCATGTCATGACGACATCACATTTTTTGTTGTTTACCCGGTGATTTCATATTTGCTTTTATCATTGAAGTGAAACATACTTATAACCCTTCTCTTAATGGATTTCAATGTACGTGGACGCTTTTAAAAGATCGTTTTATTGCCCACAAAAATTCAATTCTGCACGTGATGAATAAAGTCGACCTGAGAAACATTATGTGAACGCTGTCGTAATTCACTTCCATGCAGCCATCTGCAGATCATGCCATATCAGCCCCCTGTTTGATCCTGATTTCATATCACTGTCGAAATACGCAAATACTGACACGCATTAGTCCTCTCACTACTTATCCATACAAATATGGGTTGAGTGATTCGTCAATGATCTGTTCCCTAGGACTACGCTGTAGTTACGACACAGTTCCATTTGTTCACACGAACAACCTTACCATGCTGTTGGCAAGCCTTTGGATTGGCCTTTGACTGTTGCACGTACTTGTATCCGGGATGTTTTGATAACTTCCACAGCTGAAATTAAGCCGTTGTTTTGTATGGTTAAACGTGCTGTCAATTCAAGGCCAATATTGTCAAGTGCTTGCAAACAGGAAGCCAAGAGTTTCGTGACTTTCTCCTAAACACGCGAAGTTTTTAACTGCGGTTATTTACATGAGGAATCTAAGCAATGTTATTCGGATGACGTCAGCACCCATCTGATCGTATACATAAGAATGAGCAGCAGGTCAGATCGAGTTCATTCATTCGTCTAGCAAAGTCTCCAGTCCAGTCGACTCAACCATGTCTGTAATCCTTCAGTGCCCGGAAGCTCTCAAACCCTCTCTATCAGCGTTACTTGCTGCATTAACTTACACAATCCTGTGGCCGTTGATCATAGTTCGCATCGCGCTGGCCATCGGTCTCATGCGAATCGCTTCATCGCTCCCTATCATTAAAGACGAGATCAAGAGGTATAATGAGAAGTTCTTATTGGTGCCATATGAAAACTTCTGGCAGTCCTGGTGCAGCTTGAAAATGTTGCGAGAGGTTGTGAGGATAAGCTTAGCCGATTTACACAGAATGGCTCGGCTTGGGTCTCCAGCTCCGAACTGCAAGCTGGCGTCAACGGATGGAAAAGAGTGTAAACTGCTGGACTTGGCCAGAGGAAATCGTCCATTAGTTCTTAACTTCGGCAGTTGCAGCTGACCTCCGTTCTTCATCCGTCTCCAGAACGACTTCTCTAAGGTCGTTCGAGAGTTTGCTGATGTGGCAGACTTTCTCGTTGTCTACATAAGCGAGGCACACCCGACGGATGGTTGGAGATGGAATGTAAGTGTTGTCATTTCGTATTAAAGTTCTTTTCATGTAAATGACGTATTTAAATTTAATCTATTGCAAATAGTTAAATTTTTTAGGTGTTTGAATTTTAACTTATTGTATTGAGTTTAGGTGTCCCCTATTAGTAGAGGGTTTCTTACCCTCGGCTAGATCGATTCGACACATAAAGAAAGTTTTCATTCATTCATTCAAAGAAAAATTTGTGACGTTTAATATACGATTTCAAACTTTTTAAGCCCAAGGAAAGGAAATCAATAACTTCATGTGCATGGACCAAAGTTAACGTAATATATATACTAAGTTTTTAGAAAAGTTTTATAAGTATAAGTAGGCGTGGAATTCGATTGTTCAACACTGTGTTAAAATCGTACCATTATGCTTGAAATTAAAACCCCGCACTATGGTCGGATTTCTACTATACCAATATTTAGTTTTACAATTGGTCGCGTGCCTCGTGAAAACCAGTCGCCTAAAGAATTACATGTGGTTGTTTTATGAACACAACGTGTACAAGGAAAATCAAAATAATAATGATAAAAAAAAGATAATATAAGAGATAAACATACTAAGAAACAAACAACCGATATCAGCAATTGAGCTCTTTAAGGAAGACTCTGCGGTTACTTCATGAGTATCCGATGCAATAAGACTATTAACGGTATTGGGTTTCGTTTAAACTCCGTCGATAGTTTACTGATGAGTAGCTTTGGGATCAAATTTTACAACTGCAAAATCTTTTCACACATAGCATTAGCAGAATGTTCACAGCACAAATTGAGAAGAAATCTAGCCTGGCTTCTTTGCTTTGATTTCAATTCTTAAAGTCAATCAAGTACTGGAACACCAGGGCGGCAGTGAAACTCTTTCTAACAAAGAAATAAATAAGTAAACGATAAATATTAGCTCAGATGCCATGGTCATTAACAAATCCGTGTGACTATAACTACAAAGGGATTAAGTCAGTAATTGAATTTTTTTTTAATTGTTCAACTACAGAAGTAGATGCTATCACGATTCATTTTTTTAACGAATGAAGAAAAAGCATTTGCCTCTCTCCCCTTAAAATATTAATGGCGTTATCACTCCAAGAGAAAACCCAAGTGGTTGGATATCGGAGAAATTTTTGGCTAATTTTAAACGTTATAAATAATATTTTTATTGGCACTAAATATTCTCCGTTCAGGCAGTCCCAAACTGACATAAAATACATGAATCCTCTTTCCCAATGTTCGAACATTTTTCGGATTGCGAGATTGGAGAATTCGAACGTTACTCGTCAGAATCATACCGGCTTCCGAGCTCTGCCTCTCACAGCTTCACTGCACTCTCCACGTGAATGGACCCATGGACGAGCTTATCAAAGAAAAAAATAAGAGTGGTCGAAGTCGTGTCGTTGTCACTTATAATTGGAAGCTTTTTTAATTATAACTTCAAAGAACGCAAACGTTCAGAGCAGAGAAATGTATTTGCTATATAATGTAGAACCGATCGATTTCATAGAAGCACATCGAACCTATCGATATATCGCAACTTATCAGCTGTCGGAAATGATCTGAAGTAAGCGATCAATATCGTTCTTATTGCATGCCGTTTGTATATGTTATTTTGAATGGTTTGCCGGATTTTCAAGATTTTCTGTTTATCATTGCTGCAACAAACTTTGACACTCAAGCTATCCTTAGTTTGAATGCAATTAACAAGAATGAGCGATTAAATTGTTGACTGAAAAATTTCACCAAGGAATATATAATGCAAAACATTTTTTTTTTGTTTTTTTTTTTTAATTTTCACGTACCGTTCATTCTTCGCCACAGTTTTGGTTTTGAGTTATGGAGGGCGTGGTTTCTGAGTTGCGCTCATGCTTCACTTCATCGCAAATGACAAAGGTGACCGCAGATTATGGAAAGAGAAAAATATTGCCTTACATTTGCTATTGGCTGCAAGTTAGTCCATGCAAAGAAAATGTTCGATATTTAAGTTATGATTAATTGTTGGGCGCAGTCTTAGATGATTCGAGTCTGTTACCTGAAACTGTTTCCGTTAGGAAGTGAGTATTAGAACCGCTTGTAACAGAGTTTTCATATGCACCCGCAGCACGATAAGTTTTGTACCGAATCAAAATGATCAGTAAAAGTTGACACAAACAACTTGTTATCGATATACCTATGCATGCCTCAACAGAAGTCACTATTGGAAAAGCAATATATTGGATTAAGGCGGCTTGTTGTGATCTCTGCGAAACTGTTAACATTTAATTAGATATATTGATCAAAATAGAACGTCGAATCCAGCCAAAGTTTCTGCTGCGAATTATCTGCAAAAGATCTGTCAAGAGATGTCTTGTACAAAAACTGCTTACTAAAAATGCATTTGCGATCACGTATTTCGCACCACACCTTTATAAACTGCGACAATAAAAAAAGATGGTCTGATTTGTTTTTGTTTGTATTTTGAAGTGGTTTATTAATTGCTGAATCCGATCTTCTTGATCGCCCCCAATCACAGATTTCGGTCGTTCAAAGCTGATTATTGGCGGTGAGCCATTTGTTCAACAAAGCTCATTTCAGGTGCCAATGTCAAGGGTAGCTTTACCCAAATGAGGGTACAGCATAAGCCAACTTGTAATTATATTGAATCACCATCTGACTGTTATTGAATCATAGCTTAAGCTGCGTTGTTCAATCAAAACTGGTAACCACTCAAGCATGTGCATCAACCTTAAGAAAAAATAACGTTTCAAGAGGGTTTGATGGCGCTGATTTGTTATAAAATTCAAGTGGGAAGATTTATGGCGATAATACTGGATAACTTTCAGGGGCACCCAACGACAATTTTCGGTAATATATCTGTTCGGAAGACGATTTGAGATCTAGAATTTTCGGAACATTTTTTGTAAATTTTCTTGCTTGCCTGCTTCTCCTAAGATTTTCGAACATCTAAAATATGGTATAATTGCCTATTTTTAACGGATTTTTACCCTAAAAAGGTCACCTATAATTTTCGGGAGCCTTTTTTCTGGCTGAAATTTTCGAAAAGGTAAGTTTTGATCCCTGTAATTTTCGGATCACTAGACTTTCAGCTAGGAAATCCGAACAGATGAAAAATTTTTAGGGGATAAAAATATGCCTATATCTACCGTTTAAATACCAAAATACTTTCAACAATGCTATGTTTTAGTGATTTTGAACTATATTCTCGTTGGGTGCCCCTGAACTTTAGATACGATCAAGCATAAAATATAGTTAATTAAAATTTCGAAATGTCTGTCACATGAGGAACTTGATCAGGACCCGAAGAATTATTAGTCAGTAAGACCCATTGACACATTTAACAGGAAATAAGATGTTTTAAAGTGAATTACGGACCAGTTGTATTCTTGGTACACTGAGTGCTGTATACCTGACATATGATCGAAGACATCAACTGTCCAGGATCAACAGATAGTGCAAAGCAAAAAGAAAACAGAACTTATTTCTTATCTTAAATGAAAGTTAAAGTTCTGCTCTAGTGTTTGAAACGTGATCAGAATCACCAAGTTTATCTTTTAATCCTATTTAATCCTCTGAACTCTTCACACTTGAGTTGCTTTAACAACTCAAAAATATACCAAAAAGGAATTCCTGTTATTAAGCGGTCTTCTATTTAATTAAAAACAACACCAAAAACAACATAAAAAATATCACAAACCTCTTCCATTCATTCGAATTCCCTTGAAAATATCGCTAGTCACATTCTTGATTCGCAAAAAAAATTGTAGAGATATTTGTGTTGTATAAGAAAAGAAAACATTTTGGGAAAATAACCAAACAAACGTACAGCAGAATACGTTACCTTCGCAGGTTTACAAATTGTATAAATATTGAGGACCATGGAGAGCTCACTTGCAGTTCTAGAATATGTGGGCAACCATTTGAAAGACGCAAATCTGGCATTAAGAATTATCCGTTCAGTAAATGCTTGATCCGGATGTCAGCGTAGATTGCTAAGCCACTAAAAGTTCTTGTGGAATGTTCTTAATTCGGTTGTGCTGATAAAGTGCAGAATAAACGGTCTAAAAATATTGTGGAGTGCTGAAAATCGACCACTTTCCAGCTTCTGATATAGTTTCCAGCTGTGTAGCTAATTAAAGAAAAATTCAGACTCTAAAATGCTCAAGATCCTCAAGTAGTTTAAAACTAGATCAAGGTTTTTATCCCTTTTTAAAAATCTGCTACAAACGTTGATGCGAAATGCAAATGCAATAATTACCCTTAGAAACTGTCACTGCCTGCAAGCGGTACGTTACTGATCACTTTTTAAGGAATGAGTATTAGGGATGCATGGGCCAAAATATCATGCTTTCGATCGCATCATGCTTGGGTTTACATAACTTTGTTGCCTAGGCTGATGTGCTATCTTTCTAGACTGGAAATAAAGGCCTAGGAATTCTTTGAAATACTCTGCTTGAACCGTCTTAAAGAGTGATAGAAACGACCCCGTGCTGGCTGTACGTTTAGCTTATGAAAACATTTTTGACATAAACAGATAACAAACCGATTTTGTTGTTGTTTTTTTTTTGTATGAGTTTAATTCTTATCTTTCTTTTACGACCCATTTTCCAGAACAACGTCGAAATCGCTCAGCATAAGAGTTTAAAAGACCGCTGTCAGGCTGCAGA
>JAHPZR010040256.1:65000-67500 GCA_019787425.1 Platygyra sinensis | reverse complement strand
GTTACTTGCATCCTACAGCAAAAAAAGTCGGCATGACCTTTGCCTACTGCCTGATTTTTCTTGTTTCTCTGGCTGGGAACACAGTCATCGGAATAATTTTCTACAAGACGAAAACCATGAGAAAACCCATCAACTTTTTAATAGTCAACATGGCCATGTCCGATCTGCTGTTTCCGATTGTCGTGATTCCTCGGAATATTCAACTGCTCCACATAAACTCCTGGCTGATCGGTGGTCCTCTTGGCCAGGCCTTATGTAAGCTGATTTACTTCTTACCACGTGTCTCCTTGGTTGTATCTGTTCAGAGCCTGGTTCTAATAGCAGTGGATCGTTTTGGAGCTGTGGTACTTCCCCTTCGTTCTCCACTCATCAGTTCAAAGCTGTGCCCTTTGTTTATTCTCGCCACTTGGATCATCGCGATGGCGGTTTACTCCCTTTATCTTTTCGCCGTCAAAGTTGTTGAATATCCAGGAGGGTTGGTTTGTGCGCTGCGTTGGAAAGAAGTCCTTGGAAAATCCTCATCCTATGACAATTACCTCGTGTCAATTTCCATTATATTCTGTTTAATCCCGTTGGTGTTGATAGTCATACTTTACATTACCATATATATAACGCTCAAGTCACGGAAGATTCCAGGCGAGAATAACAAGGGCAAGCTTTGAACTGATGAGTGGAGAACGAAGGGGAAGTACCACAGCTCCAAAACGATCCACTGCTATTAGAACCAGGCTCTGAACAGATACAACCAAGGAGACACGTGGTAAGAAGTAAATCAGCTTACATAAGGCCTGGCCAAGAGGACCACCGATCAGCCAGGAGTTTATGTGGAGCAGTTGAATATTCCGAGGAATCACGACAATCGGAAACAGCAGATCGGACATGGCCATGTTGACTATTAAAAAGTTGATGGGTTTTCTCATGGTTTTCGTCTTGTAGAAAATTATTCCGATGACTGTGTTCCCAGCCAGAGAAACAAGAAAAATCAGGCAGTAGGCAAAGGTCATGCCGACTTTTTTTGCTGTAGGATGCAAGTAACAGCCCGATGGCTGCGTTGCATTCATCGTTTTGTTCAAGTCTTGTGTCATAGTCGTTCAGTTTCTAGTTTTCCGCTCTTCCGCTCACGAATCAAATTCAGTAAGAACGTCGTCTATTTATGTTCCTGCCCGAAGGCGGAATATTTGCCTTTATGTTGTCATTCACGCGAATGGTTACTCGACAATTTGGCATGTTTCACGACACTTTTCAGAGACTGCTCCTTATCGATGTTTAAATTTAGAAATTTTAATATCCAATATAATGACAGCGCAAACTACCTATTCAACAGCTGCCGCGCAAATGTGTTATGACTGTTTACCCTGCAGAGAGATCAAGTTTTCCCGAATATCAAAGTCAGACTTTTAAAAAAGAGACTACTGCAATATAAAAAGGGCATTGCATGTTGTCATGGAAAAAATATAGCAATAAGGTTAAAAATAGGACTTCTACCGATTTGTTGGAGCATTGTTTTACTGGTATTTGTCGAAAATTCTTTTGTGTCCAGAACTTAGATAAACGGTGACTTGCGAAAAGCAATCTGTATTGTGTTTTAAGTAAATAGGTTTCAATACACTCGCATAATAGTCGTCGTTGTTCAAATTTAAATATTATGAAATGAGAAAAACATGATATGAGTATAAAGGTTTAATTTCTTTTGGCAAGATTTCCGTATAGTCCCATACATTTATTATGCATACAGTTGTTTGTTTAACTTAACAATAGCGGAAACAATAGCGCTCCTTTGAGACTTATTCGCTTTGAATAACTTTAAATTTTACCATACTTTTAGACTTAGTTCTTTTTTCTCGATTTTTCCGTCAAAAATCCTGAAAAACGAAGCGGTTTCTTGAAGACTTTGGCATTAGGCAAAACCAACTTGGCAAAACGGAAACGTAATATCACAATTTAGGACGCATTTAGCGTGTTTTTAAACAGAACGCAGGCTTTAAACTGCTTATAATAATAGCGAAGTCTACCACCGCTAGTTCAAAAATGCGTATAAAATAGTGTTTTAGGCCTAAGCAAAGGCTGCTTGCGGTTAGCTATAAACTGTTGATCGGGTCAGCTACTATTTTACTAATTTTGTAAATGATATCGAAGGGAAATAAAATTCCTACTTACATTCTTCGTCTCATTCCGCGTTGTAGCCCCTTGATTTTCTTCCTCAAATTTAGTCTCGTGCTTTGAAGCTGTGTATTTTGTTTCTTTCCTTCATGAACTGGCGATCAGATCACGAACGTAACAGTGCATACAGGAACAATTTACGCATCTTTGCGTACTCGCATGTAAGTCGGCGATGTGCTTGATAATGTTTCCAAAAGGATCGTCTCCATAGTGCTGACGCTACAACCATTCCCGTAGATAGCTTTCGTGTAGAGATCTTTGGATGTTCCTGTACGAGGGAAACTTTGTTTGACTATTTTTAGGATGGCATCTTCTGTAGAGTTGTATGCGCTTTCTGGAA